>JAEMON010000013.1:24256430-24273677 GCA_030264115.1 Lygus lineolaris
TTTCAAGTTTGCGCATGCGCAGTAGCCTTCACTTATCCGATTGTGGCAAAATTTTCTCTGAAACGTAAAAAGCAAAAGGAAATTTTGATTTTGGAGGAAATTTGTTTTCCCCATGTCTTGCACGAATACATAGCTTCCTACCTCCGGTAGTGACGAAGCAATAGCGTTTCTATGCTCGTGATAAGTTACTAAGTAGGTAGGTAGTAAAATATCGTAGTAGGACGTACTATTTTAGTACTATTTTCAATTCTTCATATCTTCGCTTCCAATTTTGATTATGAATCTGAGAATACCTAATAAACTGTGGAGAGTTTTCAAAACGGTTTTCCAAAAGTTAAATATTGGAAAGGGGAAGTGAAAGGGGGGAAACGTTTCTTGTGGGACCCCGTATATTGAATTAGAAAAAAAGCTGTTATTTTAGCAGTGCACATAACATTGTTTTCCTTTACCGTACTTTGCGGTTGTTAGTTATTTATGGGGGTTTCTCATGGCAGATTCGGGGCATTTGAGGTTTTAGTTGCCATTTCGTTGCCAAGTTTAGCCACTATAAACATCCCAAGTTACAAGTCAAAAGTTTTGAGGGTTATACTTTCTAGCTTTGCTCCTGTGGTTTATTCCGTTAACTGCGTGATTGTTGTTGTTTCACATAAATTGCTCGAATCATCACCATCATTCAACTTTTAATAAAAGTTCCATTCATGCAGCATGAGTTGATGAGCGAATTTTCAAAGAATAAATTTAACCGATTTCATGGGTGATTTTTATAGGGAATTACACGCTGATTGCGAATATACCATGATTGTATTATGTTCCTATGGTTTTTAATGGTAATTTACACCAAAAACCTTAAAAAACACGATTTTTGACTCTACATTTTCCAAATTTGACTCCTTAGAGTATTCCAAAATTCCAAAATTATTGACATTTTAAGATTTTTTTTTTAATCTCTATTCCAGGGTCACATATCGTCTGGAGTTACACACACACACACATTATATACCGGGTAGTCCACCTATCAGGCTCACCCCCTTTATTTTCTCTAATTTTGAGGTTAAAAAATTAATTCCAACGCTATTATTCATAGTTTTTTACGTAGTTTTAAAAATTACATAATTGCACATTCCGCAGTTGCGCAAATGCGCGCAATGGACATCAACTTCGTTTTTTCAAATGAGAGGGGGTTCTCATTTATTTAAAATTTAGATTCTACGCAAAATTGTATGAACAAATGACCCTTCACTAGAAAATGTGAGTGCGCAATAACGCTGTAAATGTGCCCTAAAAACAAGAAATATAGTTTTTTAGGTGTAGTAAACTGTCAAGTATGATAAATGATTTGAACATGTGTTTTTTCACGCTGCATAACGTAGGGATGTCGGTTTTCAGATTCAAGTCTTGAAATTTAAAATTTTCATGACACAAACATGAAACATTTGATTTTCATTGAAACATTGATTTTCATGAAACAAAAATACATTCTGGACTGCAAAATTTTTTACGACAAATCAAAAAAATAATATCATCACGTTATTCGGCATAAAAAAAACACACATTAAAATAATGTACCATACTTGATAGTTCACTACACCCAAAAAACTCAATTTCTTGCTTTTAGGGCACATTTAAAGCGTGATTGGACACGTTTTTCGCACTCAAATTTTCGAGAGAGGGGTCATCTCTTCATACAATGTTGCGTAGAATCCAAATCTTAGATGAAAGAGGGGGTTCTCATTTGAAAAAATCGAAATTGTTGTCCATTGTGCACGTTGCGGAATTCCCAATTATGGTATTTTTAAAACTACGCAAAAAACTATGAACAATAGCGTTGGAATGAATTTTCTACCCTCAAAATTAGAGAAAATAAAGGGGGTGAGCCTAATAGGTGGACCACCTTGTATATGTATACATATGACAAAGTGTTAAATTTCAGGAATTGTTTTAGAATAGTCTGAAACGGATTTTCATGATGAAAATTTTCAAAAATTTGCATTACTAAAATTCTGAAGCCATTTCAATAGCTTCATTTTCTCCGAAAATTTGCTAAAAGAAATCGGAGTTGATGAAGAGGTTGTCTCTTTCAAGGAATTAGTGGTATTTATTTCACTTGGTGTGGATTTTCGACTCGTGTCATCATCAACCCTGAATATAGCCAGAAATGACTCAGGAAAGTGCTCCTAAAAGTGCTGCTTATACGTATACCTTCTTCCATGTAGCTCGACATAATAAGAGTTATACTGCATGATAGGAACGTTCCGTACAAAATGCATGCAGATCGAAGCGGCTATGAATGAAAAGTCTAACAGGTGCACGGTGGGAGTTTCCGATGTATGTATTCCTACCTGAATTATGCATGTGCCGCTTTTTTTTATTCCATTTGAAACCAACTGGATTCCCGAGATTTGAATTTTCGGCCCGGAGGAAGGCTTGCGGATATATTTGAAACTACCTAAAATTACGATGCCCATTTGAATGAAACTTGAGTGGGCAATTAATGGAGGCCTATCACATTGCTCGTCTGAGAGTCGATGTTTGGTTTATTCAAAGGTATTTCCCACAGTATGGCATTTCGCGGAATCAACTTGGGCGAATTCCCTTATAGGACCTGGAACAAGGTAGACGAGAATGGAGATGTGATCGCTGCAACCGCGGAGGCAGAAGAACCAAACACCACATGTTGTGATATAACTTTTTCCAGTGAAATTCATTAATTTTCCAACCAATTCCATAAATTAGCGAATTTTCGAAGAAAATGAAGCTATTGCAATGGCTTCAAAATTTTTATAATGAACGTTTTGGACAGTTTTCTTTATGGAAATCCGTGTCAGACCATTCTAAAACGATTCCTGAAATTTAACACTTTTTCATATGTATATATATTTATTTATATGTGTATTTATATATGTGTGTGTCACTCCAGACGATATCTGCCCGAGGGATAGAGATGAAAAATAAAAAAAACATTTAAAATGTTAATATATCAAAAGTAAGGATGGGTTCGTTGGCCAGAGTTTTTGGAGTACTCCAAGGGGTCAAATTTTGAAAATTTAGTTTCAAAAATCGCTAAAAAACGTGTTTTTTGAGGTTTTTGGTGTGAAATACTATCCTAAACATAGGAACAAATGATATATTCGGAATCAGCATGCAATTTCCTATAAGAATCACCCACAAAATCGGTTAAAATTATTCTTTGAAAATCCGCTCACCAACTCATGCTGCATGAATGGAACTTTTTTTCAACCAATTTCATAATTTTCTCTACCAATTTCATACACTTTATTTATTGAGGTACCTATTGTTTTCAAGAAATCATAAGGTGGAAAGGAAAGAAGGAACACATGTTGTGATTTGCAGCCAGACGTTTTTCTAGGAACTTCATTAAATATTATATAGGTATATACCTACATTTAAATTTTAAAATTTTACATTTTATATTTCAATTTCAATTTTACCTTTTGTATTTCATTTTTCACCTTGTATATATTTCAATTGTTACCTTTTATACAATATTTCAAAATTTTAATATTCATACAAATGGAGTTTCACAAGCTTAAATTACAAAAATTAGTTTTTATATAATATACCTACTTGTTATCATCCTTTCCAAATATGATTACCTGATAAACAAAATACTAATTCTTGTAATTTAAGCTTGTGAAACGCCATTTGTATGGATATTAAAATTTTGAAATATTATATAAAAGGTAACAATTGATATGTATAAAAGGTGAAAAAATGAATTACAAAAAGTAAAATTGAAATTGAAGTGAGCCACTTTAATAGGAAATTTTACGCTGATTCCGAATATAACCCTTGTTGCTATACCTAAAATAGATAAGTAGCACCACCAACATGGAAAAAACGCGTAATTGTGGCGAAATTCATAGGTGACTGTCTTTGAGTCAACCCTCAATTAGATACACTCCGAATTTGAGCTTAATCGGTTCATAAGGAGCTGAGAAATAGCAATGTCAGGAAATTCACGTTTGCGCATGCGCGCTACTAGTGGTCAAATGGCGATCCAATTCATTGGGGACAGTCACGGGGCTAACCCGCACAATCCCTGAAAATCTGATTGAAATCGGATCGAAATTGTGGAAGTTATGGCTGTGGCAAGGAAATGTGAACAGACAGACACGAAACCAAATTTGTTCAGGAGGCCCTGAAACGCAAAATGCGAGAGGAAATTTTGATTTTGGAGCAAACAAATTTTTTTCATTTCGAAAGTGAAAACAAAGCTTCCGCTGCCTTGCAGACTCGGAAGAAAAATATCAAAAATAATCGAAAACTAGGCTCGTAACAGTAAACTCGTATATGCAAATCGCATAAATAGTTGAACTATTTAGTTGAACAGTACTACGAGCCTAAATAGTAGAACCCATCATGAGTCAATACTCGTGAAACAACATTGCGACGTAGGAACACCTCTTCACCGAATCGAAAGCAAACATAATACTCAGTACGTCCAAGGACGCCGACCAACTCCGGTATCCTGTTCGTCTATGATCATTGTTAGTACATTATACTGTGTGATTAGTTTGATTCGCTTTTTCCGATTCGGTTCGCGACTCGTCCAAAATTACCGCCAACTGCTGTCACAGACCAAGGTGAAATTATTCATCATTAATTTTCAAGAACTTTTTAAAATTAATATTTAAAAAATTTTTCAACTTTACACTGTATGTTCTAACATACCTACATACATATTCTTATAAGACAAACATAGTTGGTAATATCAGCATGACTAGAACAATTTACTATGCTTCCTAACCGATTCTAGAGATCATGGCCGTCTCTTCCATAACTTTCCAATTTTCTTCTTGATGATACTCTTCAGGGGCGGCTGCTCAGAGGGGGCACTGGGGCATGAGTTTTTGGCAGCCGTTGATTTTGAGTTTCCCAAGTTATCTGTTGAGTTTCTTCTATCTACTTACTGCAGCTCTACATCGTCCGGGGTTTCTGGTTTCACATTCAAGCTAAGTCCTAATATATTTTTCTCATTTCCCATCATGTTTTCTCCCACTTCAAACACTGTTGCAGTCCTGCAACCCAAGCTTGCTACAGCTCGTTCTTATGAAGAGAGAGAGGGTTTTAACCATAAACCAAGTTGAAAATCGACCGACTCGTAGATTCAACGTGAACATTTATAAACAACACGAATGGATCACAGGATGGCCAAAAAACGAACGCCTTGTTTTATATGGCGGGTGGTCGATGCACTTGAGAGAAAGGATCAAATTTCACGAAACTATAAAAAAAAACACTTCTTATACTTCAGATTTGGCTTTGTTAGGTCGTTCAAACATAGCTGTACAGTTAGATTCTGCTCACCAACTGGGTATAAAGAAATCATGGACTGCATCAAGTTCTGTGGTCTGTATGCGATAGGTTTGAGGGGTCACAATGAGAGAGAAAGTTCTTTGAATATCGGAGTTTTCTTGGGTTTGGTCACAAAATCAGCCAAAACTGATGACATTTTGGGATCTCACTTAGAGGAAGCTACTGCTTATTTTTGAAGGGACCCCTAAAACTATCCAAAATGAGGAACAATTTTTTGCTCTTCACAATAACCCAACACTTGCGATTTGGAAACATGGATCCGAATATTATCATGCAAGAACTGTAAGATGTCATAGAACTGCGCTTCAAATCCCTTCAAAATTACTTCTTTCCAAACAAAATATGCCTCTTTGTTTTTGTGCATCTTTTTGGCCCAAATGAGCTGCACTTCCTTTCTTATTGTTTGGTTCTTTTATGCCCCAGTCCTATTACAGACCACCAGCCGCCACTGATACTCTTAACTTACAATAATTGTGTGTGGGGTTGCATGGATTGACCATTTTCCTTTTTGGAAAGTAATTCTTGGAGTCCTGTGTAAAACATTTTTTTACTAGTACGTGTTTCGGCGGTACCCTGCCTCCTTCTTTCGCTAATTATTTTTAAGCTCTGGGGATCTTCCAGTCAGCCATGTTAGTTGAGTTCGAATTAAAGCTTGTGGCCAGATAGTTTATTCAGATGATTCATACCCATCAACATAAATATGTGTTGCCAACCTTCAAAATAAGCACTCCTTGAGTTTTAATTTTCTCTGTTCACTAAATCTTAATGTAAACTAGGTTTTGATGAAATCTACTGTTATGTGGGTGCTATGACAATAAAAGTCCTTGTTGACATTTTATGTCTTTGCTTTGGCACATTGAAATAAAACACAGTCACGAAAAACTGTAACGAAAAAGTGTCCAGGAAAAGCGTTACCTACATTTTAAGATGATTTTCAGTTGAGTGTTTCTATACTTAACACTCTAGGAAGCTGTAATTTCGTATGTAGCCTCTTTAAGACATTTACTTGACGGTACCCAGGGTCCGGATCAGCTGAGTGGCTCTTAAAGCTTATTTCTATGCTTCACACTCTAGGAAGCTGTAATTTCGTACGTAGCCTCTTTAGGACATTTACTTGACGATGCCCAGGGTCTGGATCAGCTGAGTGGCTCTTAAAGCTTATTTCTATGCTTTACACTCTAGGAAGCTGTAATTAGTATATGTAGCCTCTTTAGGACATTTACTTGACGATGCCGACGGTGTGGATCAGCTAAGTGGCTCTTAAAGCTTATTTCTATGCTTTACACTCTAAGAAGCTGTAATTTAGTATGTAGCCTCTTTAGGACATTTACTTGACGATGCCCAAGGTCTGGATCAGCTGAGTGGCTCTTAATTTTTTCGATTAAAACCTGTATTTCACTCTGAGGAGCTTGCGATCAACCCTCTGGTTGTCATCTTCAACTCAACAGCAGGCAGAGAGCTCTCTTGGCAGGAACCGACTGAACAGGACAGGACCAACCAATTGGTTCCTGCCAAGAGAGCTATCTAGGTACCTGCTGTTGAGATAAAAATGACAACCAGAGGGTTCATCGAAAGCTCCTCAGAGTAAAATACAGTTGTTAATCGAAAAAACAAAGGACTTTTATTGTCATAGCACCCACATAATGTGACTTAAAAAAGTCCTGACAAAGAAAATATAAAATCTACTACTTATCTAATATAATCTGCATGCATTGAATTAGCAAAATCTTAGACTATGGATGAAAAGTATTTTATAGAAAATTATATTTATATTAAAAATATATTTATAAAAAATTATATTCAAGTCTGAAGCTTTAATTTGAACCTAACTAACATGACTGACTGGTAGATCCCCAAAGCCTAAACAATAATTGGCTTAAAAAGGTTTTACACAAGACTCCAACGATCACAATAGGTATGGTATCGTAGGTAGGTATGTACGACGTTAATTTTACACACTACTGTATTATACATATTAATATGTAGGTAATTGACAACTATTTCTAGGATACACTTCTGTTCACTTCGTCTGACTATGAACATTTTCGATCTCTTGAATGATGATCCTCTGGAAATTATTTCCGATCTACCAATAGACAGGTGCTATTATGATTTGAATACCATATACTTACATTTTTATGGTGTAGCAATACGATTATAGTTTTCATTTATTCCTAACCTGCTTTATGACCTAAATACAGCTATAGGATGATACTAGATGATGGTTCCATCCGCTCCTTTGCACGTATGTCGAACTTAAAACGTCGATCGACACAGGAAGCTGTTCGTGACGCAAACCGCTGTCCATGCGATCCATCTTGGTTAGTTTTTTGCGAATCGGTTTTCGCCCGTTCGTTCGTCCTCTTTTGTGAAGACTATGATAAACTGTGACAGGCAGAGTTACTGGGATGGACCATTGATGCTTTGTATCACGACTTGTGGAAACGCACTGTCCTACATTTACATCTCTCTCAAGCTCGCGAGAGGATCACAGTCAAAATATCGATTGCCGCGAGACGTAAGACCAGTCAGTGCGCACAGGGATTCAGGGATTTGTGCGAAGGTAACTACGGAAACCACGACCCCCATCAATCCATTAGCAAACATAACACACAACTGTGATTGGTTGAAGTGAATGAAACGAAAATTTCGAACTGCAAAGATGAAATAAAATATTTATTGTACTCTTCGACACTGGCTCAGTGCTGAAGAAGTATAAAACGTGGTAGATTCTCTTTTCGAAGGCTACTTCTTGGCTAATTCCTGGTTAGCTCAGGTTGGATTACAATTACAATTACAATCTATTGAAGAGAGAGTTCTTGATCTGAAGTCTACGTGGCGATTTCAAATAGTGGAAGCTTGGAGGCCTACCCCCTCCAGAGCTGTATTAAATGGATTCATAGGTATCTCTACTCAATGTTGGCGGCTTATTAGGCTTACCGATCAAAGAAAACTGCAGACTTTCTGAAAGCTCTGTATAAATGTATAAATTGTATATAAATTTATACAGAGCTATCAGAAAGTCTACAGTTTTCATTGATCGCTACGCTACGCCTAAACAAGCGGCTAACATTGAGTAGAGATACCTATGAATCCATCTTCTAGTGATTCGGGTTATATTCGGGTTTCCAACGGCTTTAAGTCGATCTCTTCCGCATGTTGGTACCTTACTAACCCATTCTATAGAACTATTTAATTGTTTTTTTGCTACTGACAACCGCCGATTTAACTTGTAACTCATTATTTTCGTAAAACTGGAAATAGACAACGTTCTCATTTACTCCGGTTTCTTGCACTGAAACGGGTTTCCACAAATTCATCGCGAGTGATTTGGTTCGTGTATTTATACGAATTATAAGGCCTATTCCAACTAGCTGGAGATGCTATACTACTGATAAGAACTTGAATCCTGTTCCAACTGCCAGCGCAAGTTGCATTCAACTTGAACATGCTCATTCCTGGTGAGGAGAATGGTTGTGCTGAATACAGGGTAACTTCTTATGCTGCATTAGGTTTCAAGTAAAATGTTCAGTTTGAAAGTGTTCAAACCCGAGATGGAACTCAACTTTAACTTTGATTAATAGGATTTTATATTCCCAAACTGAATATTATTTGAACTGCACCTGGAATTGTTTGCCATACTGGATGAATGAGACTTTTTCATTATGTTACCAAGAACCTATGTACTTACCTACCTATTTTCTTTTGATATTTGAACTATCTATACTACCCTTCTAACAGACATGAAAAGTGATTTATCAAAGGATGAGTGCTCTTGGCATTGACGTTAACAGCATTCACCTGACAGGCGTTAGTGCCAAGTTAATTAATACGGGAGATGGTGTGAGTAGGGGACCATGAAAATTCAATTATTGGACTTTTATCTCAGGAGAGGTTTCCATTTTCGTTTGCTCCTTTTTGCACCCTAGATCTCATCAGTAGTTGTTCTACGAGAGATCGAACAACACAAATTTTATTTATGATAAGTAGGGGTCGGATTTGTATGTATTTACATATTCTTTTCTAGGCAATTATATTGATGTTTTTCGAGTTCATGTGTCCATGTTAACATGTTTCGAACGAGTATACCATAATGTTCCTACGTTTAAGATGGTAATTCATACCAAAAACCTTTAAAGAAGTTCCATTCATGTAGCATGAGTTGGTGAGCGAATTTTCAAAGAATAATTTTAACCGATTTGGTGGGTGATTCTTATAGGAAATTTCACGCTGATTCCGAATATACCATATATGTTCCTATGTTTAGGATGGTATTTCACATCACAAAAACCTCAAAAAACACGTTTTTTCGCGATTTTTGAAAATAAATTTTCAAAATTTGACCCCTTGGAGTACTCCAAAAATTCTGGCCAACGAACTCATCCTTACATTTGATATTATTGACAATATAAAATTTTTTGGTTTTTTTTGTCTCGATCCCAGGGCAGATATCGTCTGGAGTGACACATGTATAAATAAATATATGTATAATTATACCTATACATACATATGAAAAAGTGTTAAATTTCAGGAATCGTTTTAGAATGGCCTGAAACGGATTTCCATGAAGAAAATTGTCAAACATTTGCATTACAAAAATGTTGAAGCTATTGCAATAGCTTCATTTTCTTCGAAAATTCGCTAAAACGCGTTTTTTTTTTTTAGTGATTTTTGACTATACATTTTCAAAATTTGAACCCTTGGAGTACTCCAAAAATTCTGGCCAACGAACACATCCTTTCTTTCGATATTATTGACATTTTGAAATTTTTTCAGATTTTTAGCTCGATTTCTCGGTCAGATAGGTATCGTCTGGAATGACACACATATAAATATATCAATTATATCATTATTAATGAAGCATTATTTAAATTTTTAAGCCATTGCAATAGCTTAATTTTCTTCGAAAATTCGCTAAAACAAATTTGAATGTTTAACGAAAAGACGGATGATACAATTATAATTACAATTATAACTCACAATATTCATTTCGAGGATTGTGGGGTATTTGGGAAGGGCGTATAAGCCGACTGAGGGGTGACTAAAGGGAGAAAACCCCTCAGCCGAAAAGAACCTGCAAATATTAGCTGAGTTTACCCAATACCCAACAGCCTGAGGCTGTCGGCCGTGCGGCCACCTCCCGTCAGCAGCTTTCCCCCAACAACACCTTTGAATTACCCTCTGAAATTCCATTTTAAAAGGCATCGACCCGATGGATTGGGATGAAACCCCTCTTTCACGGTTCTATAAATAAACAGACAGAGCTTTTGATACGACTGAATTTTGTAACGCGCTCAAAGAGACTTGAGAGCTTATTGGAGAGCTTGTGTGTTACATGTAAATATACGAGCTGAACGAGAGAGGGGTATTGTGGCTCTCGTGGATTTAATTTTGAGAAGTTTGGTTTCTGCAATTAGTTTCTCTGAAGGATCTTCCGCCCACACCGACGAGATTACAACCGATACGGGGTTCCAGATCCGCGCATGCGCATTTATGCACATTGTGAAGGGGAGAGAAATCCAATTACCTTCGCAAATCATTTGTACGACACTGTTTACTTTGCTTACAAAGTTCACAAGGTAAACTGAGAATAAGATGACACTTTAGAATGTTGAAAGCTAGAAATCACTCTATCTTCATTCGACATCCAATGAATGTTATATTAATAGAAATTCGCACCATCCCAGGAAGTATGCTAAGATGTTGAAATTAAATGTACCAGTCATGCAGCATGAGTTGATGAGCACATTTTCAAAGAATCATTTTAACCGGTTTGGTGAGTGGTTCTTATAGAAAATTTTACGCTGATTCGGAATATACCATAATGTGCCCATGTTTAAGATGACATGCAAAATCTTGAACTTTTTCTTCATGGAAATCCGTTTCGGACCATTCTAATACGATTCCTGAAATTTAACACTTTTTATATGCATATATATTTATATGTATATTCATTTATTTATATGTATATGTGTCACTCCAGACAATATCTGCCCGAGGGATCGAGATAAAAAAACCAAAAAAAATTTTAAAATGTCAATAATTTCAAAACTAAGGATGAGTTCGTTGGCCAGAATTTTTGGAGTACTCCAAGGGGTCAAATTTTGGAAATTTAGTTTCAAAAATCGCGAAAAAACGTGTTTTTTGAGGTTTTTGTGATGTGAAATACCATCCTAAACATAGGAACATACTCGTATATGGTATATTCGGAATCAGCGTGAAATTTCCTATAAGAATCACCCACCAAATCGGTTGAAATTATTCTTTGAAAATTCGCTCATCAACTCATGCTGCATGAATGGAACTTTTTTTTGCATTCAAACATGATTTTATCCATCCATTCCCACAGTGAAATAAAAAATTACCACACAATGGAAAAGCTAGTTTTTGGGGAGGTTTTCCTGTAAAGTACACGTGAATTCACTTATTTTATCGGAGACAGGGCCGTTTGAAATAATTGTGATTTTGAAAATGTGAGAAAACTCTCATTTTGTTCCAATTTCTTACCCACTGAATCTACTGTAGAAGTTATTATATAATGCTCTTGGGAGATAGGCAATTTACCTCGTTTTCCAACGGTGTTATTATTTTTTATTTTTAACAATAAAGTAAGGGAGTTATGGTCATTCCAGTGGCGTAAAGTCGAAAACAAGAAAAAATCTTACAATTCAAGAAACTCGCGAAAATGAGGGTTTAAAAAACTCTAGGTGACATTTTTTGTTGGACGTTAGTTGTAGAATCGATTGCTCGAAGGTTTCCCACCACAAGTGTGAACACCCTGTACAAACGATCCTTCAACATAATTATACTCTCCTTTACTCCAAGAGAACGATAATTTCTTGATTGTTGCTGATTATGGCTTAACCGTCAAAATCGATTTAACTTTGTAACTCAAAACTCATTATTTTCGTTGAAGTAGACATAGTTTTTTCATCAACTCCGTTTTCTTTTTTTGGAATAGGGTTTTAGAACTTCATCAGGAGTGATAGTTTGTGTTCTATATACATTTACTTATCGTAGTTTTATCTGAAGAATGGAATTCATTATAGTGCGGTTTTATTCGAGATTCGAGTCCCACTGATCATCCTATATTCTTCCGTTTGTCGCTTTCACCCGGGGACATTCTTTTGGTAGTCGACAATTGGATTCAGTTCCAAGCGCTTCAATTCAACGATTGGCGCCGACAGAGCTTCTTTATTGGCTTTCGTGCCAATCGAAAAGGTGATTACATAATTTCTCATTTCGACGAGGGAGGTTGTAGGTAGAGATTGGTATAGGTACTTCATACTTCATTTGTCTGCAAGGTCCTTTGAAAAAACTAAATCCCAATCATAGTGAAGCGGGTGGTGGAATTGATCGCTTTCGCCGAATTGTCTCTTTTACTCTGTGGCCTTCGCCAAATCGACAATATTGACGAGAACAAGAATATTGCTGGCGTTTATTCGTTTTGGAGAGTGAGGGCCCAATTATAAGAAGAGTAAATTGTTGTGGTTATTTACTACCGTGGGTACATGGAATGGTTCTAATGTTACATAAATATACGGTTAGCATCTATAACTCAATGATATAGGCAGTTGAGAAATACCCAATACACAATACCCTATCTAGCACCTAAAAATGTTCGATTAACTTTTGTACCTAGTTGATGCAATCCATGGAAGAAGGAAGTTCCTTGTTCCATGATGCAGTCAAATCTAGAATGATTTCTGTATAGAATTCTATATCTCTGTATTATCCACACTGTAATTCAATAATAATTTTTATAGTTTTCACGTACTAATAACACGTTATTGATACAACGTTTGATGTTTTTGGGTTAGGAAGTTAGTAACAAAAATAATGTACGAAAGCTGATCCTGCATAATAGGAACTTAGGGACCAATTCACAATTAAGAGGTATTAATAAATTTCTTAAATCATTGATTGGAGGTTTTTATCTTGTAAATGAATGATTCACAAACGCCTTTTAGCGAATTTTCGGAAAAAATGAAGCTTTTGCAATGGCTTCAAAATTTTTGTAATGCAAATTTTTGAGAATTTTCTTCATGGAAATCCGTTTCAGTCCATTCTAAAACGATTCGTGAAATTCAACACTTTTTTATATGTATATGTATATTTATATATTTATTCATTGATTCATTGATATATATATGTCACTCCACACGATATCTGACCGAGGAATCGAGGTAAAAAAATGCAAAAAAAACTTAAAATGTCAATAATATAAAGAGAAATAATGAGTTCGTTGGCCAGAATCTTTCGGATTACCTACTCCAAGGGGTCAAATTTTGAAAAGTTAGGGTCAAGAATCGCTTTAAAAAATGTGTTTTTTGGGGTTTTTGATGTAAATTACCATCCTAAACATAGGAACATATGGTATATTCGGAATCAGCGTGAAAATTTCCATAAGAATCACCCACCAAATCGGTTAAAATTATTCTTTGAAAATTCGCTCATCAACTCATGCTGCATGAATGGAACTTTTTCAATAGTTTTTTATTTCAGTGACGTTCCAGCCTCTCATGAGGCCCTAGTGAGGCCCTCTGAAACGTTACTGAAATAAAAAACTATTAAAAATTACAAAAAGGCGTTTGTGAGTCATTCATTAACAAGATAAAAACCTCCTTATTTGAAAATCCGCGCCAGGAGATCAACCATCTCTACACAGAATAAAACCAACCATGAAATAAAAACCAAAAAAAATAAATGAAATAAAAAGAACCATGAAATAAAATCATTTATTTTCTCAAGGGCAATTTATTGTCTTTGCTTCCGAATCTGCAAAAGGCAGTGGAAGCTACATTATAATTCCATGAGCTGAGAATTTTGTCACCTCATTTTGTCACATCAAATTTTGAACAAAAATTGGTTCCGTGTCTGTCGATTTATGGCCTGCATAAACTGTAGATACCTCCAAAAATTAAAGATATTTTGAATCGAAGAATCACAAATTCACCTTCGAGGGTGTTAATTCCATTAAATGAGCGGGTGACCTACTTAGCAAATTACCGAACGGAATATCGTCATTTCGGACTCACTTCATCGAGCTTCAAATCTGTTATTTGCCCCAATAAATGTGATGAAATACCCATTCTAACGGCTTATCCGACTAAAACAGGCCCACTCTTCATCGGAGTGCCGTTCGTCATTTTCTCGAGAACGGAAAAGATAGCAGTTGAGTTCCCCCTGAGTTTATGGAATGGTTTTGGGAGAATGTAATTCAGAAGATGCCATTTTTATTAGGTAACGTTTTTTAGCCACGAAAGTCTGGGACGGATCTGACCAGGAAAAATACGAACTCATAACTCGTGCAGGACACCTACTTTGGTTTACGTGGTTCATGCAGTTTACGTCGATTGTTTAGGTATAGAAAAGGTCCAAAACTGTTATACCCTAATACCTACCCTGTTTATCTATCACTGTTGGATTTTTTTTAGTGGACTGCTAAGTAATACTGTGAACTCAATGATAACTCACACCGCTGGCTTGACCGGATTCGAAAAATTGTGAACGGAATTCAGAGGATTTTTTGTCATATATTGCGTCGTTTTTGCGCAAAAATTGATTTTTTTCTAATTTAGGTACAATGCATCATAATAATTATATACACAACATATATACGGTATTTATATTTGATCATAATGTTAGACTTTAGGCCACATGCACTACTTTCCAATATATTTTAGTACTGAATTTTTCCAGAAGTGTAAATTTCACTGCAAAACTACTTATTGGTTGGGTGTTTTTCCCGGAGCTAAAAACGGGAAAGAGTCCGACAAAGTCTTCGTTTCGATTTTTTACATTAAAACCTCAGAAACGGATTTCAGGAAATGATCACGCTACTAATGGTCCGACGGTCATGAAATTAATAGAGACTAAATCGCACAATAGGTACCTGAAAATTTCATCAAAATCGGACCATAATTTTGTGTAGTTTTGCCTTCGGACCATCACATACAGACACGTACCAAAATTGTCCAGAAAGGTTTGAAACGCGTTTCAATGAGTTTTTTAACGCTGAATAACGTTGGTGGAGTTCATTTTTCGATTGCGGGATATTCAACAACCAGAACGTTACAAGGTTCCACCAGTTTCCAAGGTTCGTCACATTATTCATTGGGGGAAAAAAATTATGTATCATTGGTAATTTACTACTCAAAAAACACTATTTTAGCGAATTTTCGAGTACTCCAAGGGATCAAATTTTGAAAATTTAGAGTCAAAAATCGCTAAAAAACGCTTTTTGAAGTTTTCTTAAACGTAGGAACATAATGGTATATTCGGAATCAGCGTGAGATTTCCTTTACGAATCACCCACCAAATAGGTTAAAACGGTTCTTTGAAAATTTGCGAAAATCTGGGGGAGTTAACTTTTGAAACCTGAAGTGACTTGAAGTTACCTTCTGCAGGCCTTGTATTATGTACTGTGGAAAAGAAAACAAATTTGAATGGTCAACGAAAAGACGGATGATACAATTATAACTACAATTATAACTCACAATATTCATTTCGATGAGGGGGATTGTGGGGTTTTTGGGATGACAGAAAGGTTTGAAATGCAAACAGCAAGTGGAGATTTCGATATTGGAGGACAATTTTTTTCTTCACTTCTTGGACGAATAGCTTCCCACCTTCGGTAGTGTGGCAGCAATACGATTTCAGTAACGGAACTTACATCATGAAAAATCTTCAACTTTCGTCACAAAGTTTCGTCAGAACCGTGGAATGAAAAAAGAAAAAAAAACCGTTGGCCACCGATACCGAGTTAAATAATGTATTCAAATAGGATTCATTAAATGGTTGGGTTAATCGAGTTTGAGCATCGCGTCATCTGAAAGCGTCATTCCATGGGTCGTCCTTTTTAACAAATCACGCGGACCACCGAGCGTCGATGACCTAAATAAGGAGCCAGCGACACTGGAGTTCAGCCGCTTTTCAGACCTTCGAGAGGGTTTTAGTTGATTTTCTCAGGTAACATTATCTATGAATCCTCACAGCAGAAGACTCATTGAAATAAAATATGTACGAATGAGGTTGCTTCCTCGTAACTACGAATATAAAACCGTATGTACTTGTCTATTCATCGAACAGAAATATGAAAATTTGCGTTCCTTTACCACTTATATATTGATGACGAATAGCTCCATTGTCTCAACAAATATCTACGCCTGTCTGTCTGTTTGCTCCTTTATCAAGGTCACAAAGGAAATCCATGTTAATTAAGTATACTACCAAGAACGGTGTATATACGGCGCACGCGCACAGTGGCCAAAAATAAGATTTTTCTTAAGTAAGTTATGTAATGGGTCAGTTTTATAAGACACTTTGTTCGAATCTAGCATGTCCCAATACCTAAAATAGGCATTTAGTTGGCCGATAATAGAAAACCCAGATAATTCACTTTTTTGACCACTACAACAGTCCAAAATTGAGTTTGTATATAAGAAAAGTTCAACAGCTGGAAAATCTGCATCAAAATGAGACCAACGCCAACTCACGTACACTGTAGCCATGATTTTTGGTGACCTTGCATTCTCACTACATTTTTATTTCGATTCCACGGTCAGATATCGTCTGGAGTGATATATATTTAGAATTAGAATGGTCCTGAACGGATTTCCATGAAGAATATATTCAAAAATTTGCATTACTAAAATTTTGAAGCCATTGCAATAGCTTCATTTTCCTCGACAACGGTCTCTTCCAAAATCAAAATGTTCACTTTCTTTCTGCGTTACAGAGCTTTTTGGACATTTTAGGTTCCGTGTCTGTCTGTGTTTTTCTAGAAAACTTCGGAACTTCAACGGTGTTGGTGAGATGGCGTTGGTCTCATTCGACGCAGAAAAGTCAGGTTTTCAACTTTTCTGGTATTCAAAAAGTTCCATTCATGCAGCATGAGTTGATGAGCGA
>JAEMON010000013.1:24294380-24307031 GCA_030264115.1 Lygus lineolaris
CAATAATAATAATAATAATAATAATAATATTACATATACATTAATTGAAGTATGGATAATAAATTTAAATCAGTGTCCAACTCATAGAGGGCCCCTTTTACCTACCTTCTAAAATCGATCTAAAATCCGATCTAAATGTCATAAAGATCGGATCACAAGCTGGCGGATATTCAGCTGTATGGGACCAAACCCGTACCTACAATCCAATACTCGTAAAAAAATATCTTCGGAATCGAAATCAAATAAAAAATGCGGTAAGCGTTACCTCGGATCATCAGCCATCCATCCATCAAATATGAGAAAAATCGTATTATAGGATACGAAAAAATTGGTTGGGAATGGGCAATTATAATTTTCCTATAGAAAATGTACCTAATTTATACTTGGGTTTACTATACTAAGTTGCTTTTTGGAAACATTGTTAACAGTTGCATCTTGTAAGGACACTATTCTCCTTTTGTGGTTCCCTGCTACCAGGAAGGTTTATTTTACGGCAAAAACCTTACCTTAAAAACGTGATACCCGTTTCATATAGGTACCCGAAGGTGTGATGAAGT
This sequence comes from Lygus lineolaris, assembly GCA_030264115.1. Classification (NCBI taxonomy): domain Eukaryota; kingdom Metazoa; phylum Arthropoda; class Insecta; order Hemiptera; family Miridae; genus Lygus; species Lygus lineolaris. The sequence goes on from JAEMON010000013.1 coordinate 24,294,938, forward strand.
GTTTTTAAAGAGAAAAGAAAAGAAATACTTTTTAAGCGAATATATTTGTGGGGTATTCCTACCTAAATCAGAGAACGAAAAGTCCTTCAAATAAAATTAAAAATAGAAAACCAAAAGCTCACCACCTTGAGACCATCCGTCACAGTGAAATCCTTTAGATTGTCAGGATTCAGATTGTCACCCCCTGTGACAATCTGAAGCCTGAAAATCTCAAGGATTTCACTATTTGACGCAGGTATAGTGCAGCTGTAAATACGCGGTGATTGGCTAAGCTCTGGAGATCGGATTAGTTAATATGAGGTAACCTTTATCAGGGTTACCTAGTATAAGGTAAAGAGCTTACCACGGCCAGTCACCGCCAATTTACTGTACTATACTCCGTCACTAATTTTGTTTACTTTTAGCGAATTTTCGAAGAACATGAAGCTATTGCAACTATTTAGCTATTGCAAGCTATTTAGTAATGCAAATTTTTTGAAATCTTCTTCATGGAAATCCGTTTTAGACCATTCTAAAACGATTCTTGAAATGTAACACTTTGTCATAATCTATATGTCACTCCACATGATATCTGACCCTGTAATTGAGATAAAAAATCCAAAATAATTTTAAAACATTTCAATACCTAATATAATAAAAAAGGATGGTTTTGTTGGCCAGAATTTTTGGAGTACTCCAAGGTGCCAAATTTTGAAAATTTAGAGTCTTAAATGGCTTTAAAAAAACGTGTTTTTTGAGGATTCATGTGTAAATTACCATCTTAAACATAGGATTATGGTATATTCGGAATAAACAAGAAATTTCTTATAAGAATCACCCATTTAATCGGTTAAAATTATTCTTTGAAAATTCGCTCATCAACTCACGCTGCATGAATCCTACTTTTTTTTCAATTTTTTTGAAATCCTGATTTCTAAGTCTCTGAAAAATTCTATTCGCTTCTACACACATATACTCATTCTCATTACTTTTGGGAAAAAAATACATGAACAAACCTCATTATGATTAACCCATTATGGAAGTCATCATTTCACATTTGACCAAATAGGAATGTTCGGCTTGGCTACGTTGAATAGGATGTCTTGTCTGGGACGAGTTACTGAAGCAGCGGTCTCATCGTCCTTCTCTAAGTGAAAAGAAGTATACGGATAGCCATGGCAACGGGGTTGCTTGATTGAGATCGATGTCGTGTGTCATGTTCCCACCTCCCCTCCAGGTACTTCCTGCTAGACTCTTGAAGCCATTGAGAATTTAGCGCAGTTTACTCCGCGGCATTGGAAACTCAGGTTTATCCCCAACCCCTGGAAACGGGGCTTAGTAAATGAATTACCCCCTCTCCTTATTCAAAACCACTTTATTAACATGGGAAACAAGCCACCAGTGTCTATATATAGCTTTAATCCAACGCAGAACCACGGCGAAGGTATATCATGTCTACACCGTAAACCTTACGTATGCTTCAAACTTCTCCTCGAGAAGTAATTCGTCGCTCGCTGCTCTTCTAGTTACCTCTTCGTTCCCACACCTTGAAAATTGGTTCGTAGTTGATGAGCAACTCCACTTCACCTTGGCTTAACTTTTCGCTTAACTGTGCCCCTGTCTTGAAATATTGGTTCGCGATAACATCGTTTGACGTGATTCCATGTAGAGGACATGATTATACTTTCTGATTAGATGGCTCATAGGATCGAGGTAATATCGCTACCACAATTCCAATTTAGTCACTCCACTTGAAAGATCTATATCAGGTTTGCAAAGGGTTGGTACCAGGGTCATGGTGTGTTCCAACAAGAAGCAGTTCACGTCTGGTAGAATATTTTAGCAGCGCAGGATCTTCTGCGCACATTTTCATTAAGAAAAATATTGAAAAGAATCGAAATGTTAATATTAGACCTTACCCTGAAACCTATCCAGGACCAGGAATCTATTCATGTATAATTTGGTATAGTGTGTTTCGTTTATCTGTTCCTAATTATAAACGAAACAATTTATGATAACAACTAACGACTTACATTAGGTTTGTTCGCAGTGACCAACTTACCGATAAGAAAACCGTTAAAATAAATAAATAAATATCATTTTTATTTGTAGCGGCCAAACTGGCATTACAAACGTCAGTAATACAGTTGCATAAAAAAATAGAATAGACAAAAATTTCATAGAAATAACAATAAGAAAATCAACAAAAACGTCCCATTTGAACCCCCCAATCGCATCATTAATTTTAAAATTTCATCTGCAAGAAATCGCTCGGGTCATATAGTTCGGCCGGGATCAAAATGTTCTTAATTTCATTCTTGAACGATGGGAATTCAAGGTTACGAATGTTGACCGGGAGATGGTTAAAAAACTTCACACCAATATATGCTGGGCTTATCCGCATCGTAGTTGTCAAGCGAGTTTTAGCAATGTATAAGTCGTTACGACGCCTCGTTGAATGGTTGTGAAGGTCGGTTCCTTTCTGGAAAATGTCAATATTTTGGCGGACGTATAATAGGCACGCATTCACAAATAATCCTGGAAGCGTCATCAAATTCAAATACTTGAATTGCCCACGACAGCTCTCATTCCAGCAACCACGTTCGGGCGTTCGCGCCGTTCAGTGCGATTCGTGAGGTTTAACAAAAAAAAAAATTGTATTTGGGCTTTAGCCCGTAATATGAAATAAATAAACGAACAAATATGATAATTCTGATTGTTTATAGATCCATGCTGGTCTCATCCGGTTTGTAAATCACTTGTACTAAATGACACTGCGAAAAACCCAACGTATCCACTTTTTTGGCTACTACTTTTTGGCATAATAACAACAAACAACAAAGCAATGAGTAGAGCGATATCTTCAGAACAAGTAGTGAAAGAGGCCGAGAGCGGGTGACGAACGAAAATCCAACCTGAAATGGTTGTTTAATTTTATTTTTCATTTTTTAATAAACAGTTTTCATTTAAACACGAACCCTATCATGCGACCTGTGGCTGTTAAAAAATATGTGATTAATGTTTTGTTACATTGCAATATTGCATTGCATTATTGTTCATTCTTTATTTGTTTCTTGTGTTTCAATCACTCAAACGGCTATCTCGATTTCGCGAGGATTGATATTGTAAGGATTGTTATAGCGATAGGCACCCGTCATGACTTTCTAAAACAGAGTTTCTCAAAGTGAGATCCGCGGCTAGCCTAACAAAATTAAAAATATTTTTGAAAATTACTCTAAATAAAAGACATACTAACTGATACCTAAGATTAACAATCAAAGTACGAAGTAACAATAAATAAATTTTAATAATAACAAATAATATTTATTATTTAACAAAATAATAAATTTTACAAATAATACCAGGCAAAAATCATTTCATGTACACTTGTGTAGTATTTATTGTATCATAATATACAATTGGTTCCTGTATTATTTGCACCTTTTCTTTATTTTCCGTCTCTTAACTACAGGCTGTTTTAAATCTCCAGGGAGGGTCCTGAGTGCCCAAAAACCCACCATTTAACAACTAAATGTTTAAAAATTTTCCCGTTTAAATGTTCAATTGTTTTTGTGTTTTTTTTTTTCTAAATGTTTTTGTTTTTATTTTTGTTTAAATGTTTTTTTCTAAATGTTCGTTTTTGTTTTTCTGTTTTGTTTTTTTGTTTTTGTTTTGTTTTTTCTGTGTTTTTTTTTGTTTTGTTTGTTTTTCTATTTGTTTTGTTTTTTGTGTTGTTTTTCTGTTGGTTTTTTGTTTGTTTTTCTTTGTTCAAAATTTTTGTTGTTGTTTGTTTGTTTGTTTTCGCGGTGTCCAGGACTTTCAGAAACTCTGTTCTAAAAGGGCGTGTGTGTACTCTCTGGCTCCTCATCATATCCATCGATGCCGAAACTCCTCACCCTTCATCAACGTACATAATTCCACCGCTCTTTCCTCTTTCAGATCCGAATCGATGGACCAGGGTTGAGGGACCTCCCTCAAGAGCATGCAGCTGAAATCCTTGACCCTGGAATCCCACGCAAGGACGGGGGCAAAGCCATTGTGCCGGTTGGCGGTCCTTAATCACGTTTCCACCTAGAGGGGCTGCTAGTATAGATTGGGTGAAACTTGAGAGGATCCAAATGCGGTCGTTAGAGGGGTCTGGAATTATAGGGGTGATCAGACTCCTTGCTATCTAGCCTTCAAATGATTAAGGAATTGAGCCAGAAAATTATTTTTTACCCTCTCCTTCATAATTCGATGTTTCACATTTCTATAAGTTACTACTTGAAATCCAAAATCCTTTTAAAAAGTTCCATTCGTGCAGCATGAGTAGATGAGCGAATTTTCAAAGAATAATTTCAACCAACTTGGTGGGCGATTCTTATAGGAAAGTTTCACGCTGATTCCGAATATACCATAGACATGTTCTCATGTTTAAGATGGTATTTCACACCAAAAACCTCAAAAAACACATTTTTTAAGCGATTTTTGACTTGAAATTTCCAAGATTTGACCCCTTGACGTACTCCAAAAATTCTGGGCAACGAATTTATCCTTTCTTTTGATATTATAGACACTTTAACCTTATTTTGGATTTTTTATCTCGATTCGAAAATTCGCTAAAACGAACGCACAGTAGAGCCCTGCAATTCTTCTGGCGTTAAATAACAAAAGCGAACAATGGAACTACCAATGGAGTTGTACCTGCGAATTTTCGAACCATTTTCAATGTATTCAACAATGTCGGTTCTCAAAATTTAGAAACGTTTGCCATATAACTCTATTTCATGAGAATTTTGAATGGGACCCTGAAAAATAACACGGTTGTGATTCATAGAAAGTTGAAAATAATCGTAAATCTCAACAAACTAGAAAACTGAGTTCCAAACTCTGTACAATCTGATCGAGAGGTTTACATGAAAAGAAGAAGTAATATTCTTACTCGTAGATGAGTTCCACGAGTTTTTCTCTGTTTACATCGAAAATACGTGTACTTAGAAGGATGAGATGAAAATTGTCAAGGTTACGGTCTGCAGAGGGAATAGGTTCGGTGTGGATGGGGATCCAGAAAAACCTTGTTCCACAAAAACATACTTGAACGAACCACCGTATTTAGGTTATTATACATTCTTTTGAAGGACTTGAGCTGGATAACTTTCCGCGTGGGATCTCTCGAGTATGGTTAGTGAGCTTTGAAAGAAGATTTAGCTGGCGGGAGGTGAGTTGGATTAAACTCGTATGGCGTTAAAAGATGTCAAGGTTTTTCCTCGTAGTAACATCAAAATTTAAGAGTTATTACAGGTTTATTTGTATCGCGTTCATTCTGAGCGTTAATAGTAGCTTCCTCAGCTCATGTTTAGCTGTAGTTGGGGCTTGTCTCATTTGTCTTCCTTAGTACAGCTATTACTATGATTTAGTTGTCCAGCCTGGTAACCCTACTTCTACGATTTATCTAGGACGACCATTCTTGTATTTAATATCGTCATATAATTTCGACGATTTATTCATTCCACCAAAGAACGGGAGTGGGGATGTTCCTGTTCAAAGAATTTTATGACTTGGACATTTTATTGGTTTCAGGAACAATTCTTTGAAGGTCATCCCTAAGTGTTCATTCGCCACAAACTTTTACTGCACGATAGGTACTTGAAACGAAATGTATATTTTTTCCCCCTAAAGTTTCAATACGGCGCCATCGGATAAAAGGAGTCTATCGTCCAACGGAATCTCATAAAGATTTGATCGGTTGTTTTGTCTTTCGTTAGTCTCATAACTGTTGGTAGGATGAACGCCATCCATGTTATGACCAAAACCACTAAATATGTAATAAAAAAGAGTTTCTGCCTAGATAGGAGATTTTTTCATAATCTCGTAAAAATGGTTCAAGTCATGCAATGTGAGCGAATTTTCAAAGAAACTTTTGGGAACTTTAACACATTTTTACCGATTTTTGACTTATAAATAATGCTTTTGTTTGCAAGTATGGAATAGTAGTGCGAGATTGAGGATGGATTTCGGCAGCTTGAGATTTATGATAAATGACGGGTTTCCACTAATTCGTAAACTATTTTCGTGGGATGAAAACTAACGGAGTTAGATAACTAACGGAGTTAGATCTCCCTAGATACGCGTTGGTTGCGAATGTGACAACCATCAGCAAATAGCTCTTGTATTGTGTCGCATCATTTTACTGCTTTGCAAGAAGGGGGGACGAAGAGGAGTTGATAAAGATGGGTCCAAAGAGGAATGTGATAACTGGCACCGGCTGTGATGGTGGTCTTCCTTGACCCTTTCAAGTTAGTTACTAATCGCAAAATCATGTTCCACGCTAATTTTGCGCTGATGTCGAATCGTGGCTATGCGTATTACTATTTATGGTACCTACTCATTAGCGTGACTTTTCAAAATAAATACTTAGAAACATAGCGTCTCAGCCCATTTATGACCCTTAAAAAATAACATTTGACCCCTAAGAAAGTACAAACATGCATGCTTACAAACTCTTTCTTCCTCTAGATATCACTGACTTTAGGTATCATTTTCAGCGAATTTTCGAATAAAATAAAGCTATTGCTATTTAGTAATGCAAATTTTTGAAAATTTTCTTCATGGAAATCCGTTTCAGATCATTCTAAAACGATTAATATGTGTCACTTCAGACGATATATTATCTGACCCTGGAATCGAGATAAAAATCCATAAAAATTTTAAAATGTCAATAATATCAAAAGAAAGGATGAGTTCGTTGGCCAGAATTTTTAGAGTACTCAAAGGGTGAAATTTAGAAAATGTAGACTCAAAAATCGCTTTAAAAAAAAGTGTTTTTCGAGGTTTATGGTGTAAATTACCATCTTAAACATAGGAACATACTGGTAAATTCGGAGAGTGAAATTTCCTATTTGAATCCCCCACCAAATCGGTTAAAATTATTCTCTGAAAATTCGCTCATCAACTCATGCTGCATAAATGGAACTTTGATGTTTACACTGTTCCGAAGGACATAATTTTCGTTTTTTGTTAAAAAGACTTGAAATTAAAATATCCTTAATTAAAATTAGTAATACAAAATTAACATCTATCGTCTGACGACGTTTTATATCATTCTTTCTGGTAGGTAGATGGCTTTTCGTAGACCCAACTCGCTAAACAACCATCTACCAGGACGGATAAAACCGAAATAATTTTTCATCTCCCGAAAACGATCACAAGATTAGTATGATTGTAGAAGCAATAACAACCAGTAATCTTCCTCTGAAACTGAATTTCCACCAGTCGCAATCAACCGATTGGTCTGTTTGTTGGTGTTTTTGCTCTTAGCAGTTCCAAAGCCTTTTGAATAGTTTACTCGTTGATTCCACCTCCGGGAAAACGGCGGTCGTACCCAGTGCGGATATGAAAGCTTTCGAATCCCCTGAAATTCCATTCCGGGCTGTTTCATAAGTAAAACGTTCGGCGTTGCTTCCCTTCGCCATAAAACTCTGTGTGGATAGAGAGAGAATGAAGAGTTGGAAAGCCGACCCCTTTATAATATTGCATCGTAGGATATACACTGAACGAATGAACATATAAAACCTACATGGAAGGCTTGAAAATGATGTATAGTAGTCATACATAGAAGTAATGGGTACCTTAGTGATGAGTAACTATAACACTTTTCTCCGAAATGCTGAATAGGAAAACCCTCACCTTGATCTGTCCTGATATCGGAAACGTGTGTCCCACTTAGGGGGTGAAAACGTGGAGTCCCAAGGGGGTCAACGCCCCCAGCTGATCTATAGACCTACATCCTACCTTCCCGTGACGTCACCAGAGCTTCTACCCATTCCTCACCATAACTTCCATCTCCGAAAACATTTATTTTTCCTTGTCCGTATACATTCCCACCGAGACGGAGTTAATAGGGCTGCAACTGAGTTACCTGCCTGTATCACTAATCGCCCTAGAGAGTGCCTCAAAAAATACTGAGTTTTTATCGTTTTACATTGTAAAATTAATTGTAATTAATTTTACATTGTAAAATTAAGATTGTAAAATTTACAATCTTACATTTTTGTAAAACTGTAAGATCTCAAAAAATACTGAGTTTTTTTCGTTTTACATTAAAAATGTGATTAATTGTAATTAATTTTACATTCTAAAATTAAGATTGTAACATTCACAATCTTACATTTTTCTCCAATATCTACTTAACACAGCGTACATAATGTATATATGTACTCGAAAGTGAAGTAAAAGTAAAGTAAGCAACCATTTCATGCAGGATTTTCGTCCGTCTGCCGCTCCCGGCGTCGCGGACGTCATCAGCTGTCCTCCAAAGGGAGAATTAGAATTTGTTCTGATGATTCCACTCATGGCTACTCATTGCCACACCCTCTTGAGTGGAGAGGGAATCGCCGACGGCCCGACGTGAAAATACTGAGAAGTGTGGTCACCCATCCAAAAAGCTACTAACGACGCCGCTGAAAGCTTAACTTCAGTGATCTCACAGGAACCGGTTTATTACACCAAATAAGGTCGTATATGTATAGTATACATTTTTCATCAGGGGTTCCTTTATACCTTACCTATAAATATCTAATGCGTAGATACCTAAGCGGCTACCAGAATAATCGCGATATTTACGTACATAGCAACATTGTGATTCCTCACTACCGTAAGTAAGTAGTTGAAGGGTGCAGGGGAAAACCCCCCTCATCGCCATTCTGGTCGAAAATGAGTTAGCAACGCTATCTGTAGTATCTCAAGGCGTACTTTCCGAATATGCAGTCCTTTACGGTGAAAAACATCATCATCGTCGTCTAAAAGCAGGCTGAAGTTATTCTATACCGGGGAAAAACCACTTCATTGCATGCACGTGTGTGGAAGAACCCCATGATTGCGGTTTAAATGTCCTATAATATAATAAAAATGGGAAGCTCCCCATCAAAGCAGCTAAATACAGGGATCTTCTACATCTCTCCCAGTTTTTGGAGGAACCAGATGCGAAGAAGTAGTTTTACCAGTCATTGAATTCGGTTGATCTTCCTGAAGAAGAAAATGAGGATTATATAGAAGACCCACCAATTGACACGGAGTAGGTGATGTGCTGTTTCACTTCTTGTAATCTTTGTAATTATTCTGTTACCTACATTTCCTGCCAACTAAATTGTCATTTTTTCAGCTCCGAAATATAATATGGGGTTTTTGACATTTTTCTGTCGTAGATATTTATCATAATCCTTAATTCCAAATGAATGATTTTTGAGGATGAAATTACAATTTCAGTGCTGGTGCAGCTAGTTTTTCTGGACATACCCATTTATTCCTGCACCTTTCTGAATGCTGAAAATATGTATTTTTTTTTTTTCAACCAGCAATGTTTTAGTCAGTATTAGAGTATTGCAAAATTGTTTCCTTCATTTTTTTGGCCATGGTTCATTACTTTCTCAGCTGGTAAACTTTCAATGGCTTTTTTCTAGAAATCAGCTTTTTGGCGAATTTTTCTGTTAGTTCTTTCTCTCTTATAATTTTTTTTCGCTTCCGCCAACGTTATTGATATGTAATAATGGGATGTAATAAGCCGTGTGAAATAAGAGCATATTTGTTCTCTTTATCAAGCGACGTTTATTCGTAAATTTTTCATTTTAAATGTTAAACAAAGACATTTACAATAATTATAAGACTTACATTAGCAACATGATACTCCATCTACGTGGGAAGTCGGTTCGATGGAACATTGCAGAGAACAACAGAATTTGGGTGAGTAATTAGAATGCAAAAGGTGTCTGAGGTGAAAATATCTAGGGCGCCATCTTTCATGATTAGCTATAGGATCATCTTCCTTCGACCAGTTTTTATGTTACATGGAACAAAATGAGCAAATAACGATATCTTCCGTACGCGTACAAATGAAGTCGGCATCAGCTAAAATAGATGTAGTGGTGGCATGGTAGATACCTTGATGGAAAGTCATTGAATGTTTTCAATCTTTCGTTAGAGCAATTGGAAATCGTTTTCACCCTTACAATCAGTGGAGGATTTGTGTTTTCCATTCTTCTTCTTCTTTTCCTTCTTCTTCTCCTCGGCGGTTTTTAAATAATGACGTTGTCTGATCGAGAGCAGTTTGGTAAATGAGCTGTCCTTCTTTAGGGCTTTATTGTAGAGTTTGTTTAGCTTATGCTTCAGTGAAATGCAGTATTCAATAATTTGGCGAATCGAAGAATCCGTTAACGTTGTTGCCTGTTGACGAATAGTTGGCGATTTCATCAGGGAACGTAACGCTCTCAGTGTTCTCAAACAACTGATATATTCTAAAGATTTTTCGTGAGCAACAGAGGACCAAATCGGTTCGCAAATAAACAACGCGTATAAGAAATCGTTCGAAATAACGTGAAAGGCGTCCATCCAGCTGTAGGTCTTCCGAGATACTAAAGATAGTAGACCCAGAAGGCAGCGCCGCTGGACTAAAAGGCAGGAAGGAAAGTTGACGGAAGCGAAAAAATGATAAGAGAGAAAGAACGAGCAGAAAAATCTAAGGAAACGAGAATCAACTCTTCACGCTGATACATTGTGGCATGAATATGTCTTTTTGCACTGAGTAGGTGGTCCAAACGCCACGTCCATTTCACAATGTATACGTGTAAAGTATTGTTAGAAGAAAAACACGGGTTTATCCAAAGGAAAAAGTTCCATTCATGCAGCATGAGTTGGTGAGCGAATTTTCAAAGAATAATTTTAACCGATTTTGTGGGTGATTCTTATAGGAAATTTCACGCTGATTCCGAATATACCCATATATTATGTTCCTATGTTTAGGATGGTATTTCACACCAAAAACCTCAAAAAACACGTTTTTTAGCGAAATTAGACACCTCGGAGTACTCCGAAAATTCTGGCCAACGAAGTCATCCTTACTTTTGATATTATTGACATTTTATCTCTATCCCTCGGGCAGATATCGTCTAAAGTGACACACACACACACACACACACACACACATATATATTACATTTCAGGAATCGTTTAGAATGGTCTGAAACGGATTTCCATGAAGAAAATTGTCAAAAATGTGCATTACAAAAATGTTGGAAGCCATTGCAATAGCTTCATTTTCTTCGAAAATTCGCTAAAATGAAGTGTTAATAGAAACAAAGAAACCAAGTTACCCCTGGTTACCTCATTATTTGATACTAGTAAACAAACAATCTCTTTAAAAATAATACAGACTGTTCGAAGGAAAATTCATGTCAATCCCTCGTAACTAGGGAAATGAACTCAGTCGGTTTTTCACCTACAAAAATCGTAATCCACTCGTTAGAAAGCTCTCGATTTATGCCAACATTTTATACTGACTGCTCGGCCATAAACACAGTGAAATCATGTCACACATGGTAAGGCTTTTTAGGGGACACAATTTTGGATTGACCCCAGCGAAAAGACATATTCATGTCAAAATAAACCTTATGTCAAAATGTCAAATGTCATGTCAAAATAAACCTTCCCCATGCCCTTGGGGGACGTTGTCTCGACCCCCACTCCCAACCTAGGCATTTGCTGACCGGGCAGAAGCGGTGAGTGACAACTACTGAAGTACCGACCGATATATTCGCGCAAGAAGTTAAAAAAAAATTGTTTGTGTCTGTCTGTCGGCAATAAGTACATTGTTCCTGGCAAAAACTACACTAAATAAAAGTCAGATTTTGATGAAATTTTCGGGGATTGTGCGGGGCAGCCCATAGACGGTCTCCTATCAATTGTATCGCCCTTCGGCACTAGTAGCGTGTGCTCATGCGCAAACGTGAATTTCCTGAAACAATGGTTTCCGAGTTTCCATTGGACCGTGGGGACGATCCAGAGAACAATATCGAAGAAGAATATCGTCACAATCGTATCAGTAACAGCTACTTTGCATGCGCAAACTCGAAATTTGTTATCATAGGCATAACTTCGGAAATATATAACCAATTTCGGTGAAATTTATTTATTTATTTATTTGGCACAACACGGGCAAGTCCATTAAACAGAATTATTCAAGAAAACAATAGCGGAACAAATCACAAGAAATTAAATAACATATTTAAAAAAAAATAAAATGATACTCTTCTATGAAGCAAGTATAGAATAGAATAGAATAGAATAGAATATAATTTATTGTCAA
>JAEMON010000013.1:24308464-24319448 GCA_030264115.1 Lygus lineolaris
TGATAAGAACCAGGTACGTCTGCTGCCGGTGCGGTGCGAAGACGAGTGGAGTGTGAGAGTGTGAATCGTAATTCTTCCCGAGTAGGCAAAATCTCCGTTCAAATATCAGCTGTTCAAATGCAACTATGTTTCGATTTGTTGTTTACTTTCAGAAGCTTCCTTAGTTACTGAATTTCATTAAGAACGAATGATACAACTCTCCGATAATAATAATTTACATGAAGGATGGGCGACCTATACAGAAAATAATAAACCGTTGTGTAATAATTTGCTGAGTTTTCATATTAGGCTCTACTGAACGAACTCTTGTTAATAAATCATCACTCAAATCAACCACTATAGCACACCGGGAAAATCGGGAGGGTCGCGAGAAAGGAGCGAAAACCAGGTTGTAAACAACAGATTCTGTTGAACAGAATCTGCACAGGAAGAGCAAGGTCAAGGTAGCAACAAGGTTGTTCGGGCTGTAAATTTAACGGTAGAAAGTTTTCACTTCCGATCGCGAGTCGCGCTACTGTCGTTCAATCATCAAACCGCTGACCAAAGACACTTCGGGAAGTGTTTCACATTTCTCCAGCCGGTATTAGCATTGGTGAATTTACAACCTACCAGTCGCACCCAGGGAAAAAAGAAATATTATATACGTTCGAAGGTACTACTGGCACAGTGATGTGTAGGGTTTTTTTTGCTAGCTCGTATGAGTTGGTTTCCCCACGTCTGTACTTTTCCAGGCCGATTCCATACTGGTTTCCTTCTTGGCTTACTTTTTTCTGTTTTTTCTTCTTTAACAGAGAGGCTGTTATTAAAAAAAAGGAGTTAAATAGAAAAAAGTAGTCTATTTTCACGAAAATAATGAGTTACAAAGTTAAATCGATTTCGATGGTTAGGCCATCATCAGTACCTAACAAACAATAACTGTTGTTTTAGTTCGTAGGCTGTTAATTATTTAATTTCGTAACTTTAACGAAAACAACCAGATGTTGAGCATTTCGACGCTTAAAAATATAAATGTCTCATTAATTTCATGGAGGGGTCTTCATGAAATGATTTTAGAATTGTATATTCATTTTGCCCTGTTTGAAATTAAAATTGTTGTTCCCGATTGAACTGGGTAGGACTTGCTGTAACAAGCATGTTACAGCAAGGAGAATAGATACCAACACTAAACCAACTCTCTTTTCCAGCAGACTGAGCTTCAACAGGATTGCTTTTAAGGGTTTGGTTCCATGGTCATAATATGATGATTCACATATATATTTATATAATTTATATAAATTATATAATATATATATTTATATGATTATAAATATCTTTATGGTCCCGACGGCACATTTGGTATACAATACGCTCTTCCCTCCACTGTGCGTCTCGCCGTAGGTACGTTCCCCCACAAAAATACAAAAATAATGAAAATGCTCGGATTTTATTATTTATTGTAAACTCCCGTTTCCGAAATAGTGGTGTGACGGCGCTCAAGGTCTTCCCTCCCCTCAAGACCGATAGGTCGTGCGGGTTTTGCATATCGACTCCGGGTTTTACTGATTCACCGCCTTGGCGAAAGAAGTGAAGATTCTTTGTTGAACGCTGTTTATTCCCAATTACTTTAAAAAATCGATAAATATTTAAAACGTGTAACAAATACGTGGGAAACATCCATCTCTTGCTGTCTTCTGCTTTTTTTTATTCAAGAATTTTATTAAGTTTTATTAAAATATATCGGAACCACAGAGCATGAAAAAGAGCTCTCAGTCAAAAGTTTGAAAACTCTTTACCGAGCAAATAACTAGTGACTTTAGTCCTTCTCTGACCCCTCTGGTCTCTTTGTTGACCCTCTACGGTCAATAATGAATCAAGGGGAACCATAATGGGCCGTAAAGAGTTAACTACAATCATCTGCATTCAGCGGCAAAATGAACTCGGTGAGTTAGTACCTAACTTTGCATTTACCCCCTCTGGGATGCTACCTTGATTTACAAACCTATCGAAAAGGCTGGAAGACATTCTTTACCCTTTGCATGACACGTGAAGTTTTCTAGTGTCTGGTGACACGTGGGGGTTTTTTTGCTTACCACCCTGATTCATGGAAATTATGCTGTTCTGCATATCCAAAATGTAACTTTTTGTAATGTACCTATAACTTAAAATGTAAGGTAGTAGAATACATTCTACATTGTTTCTTTCAACCAATATAACTAAATTCAACATAATTATTAGAAAACAATTTTTGAAATTTTTTTTCTTCAATAAATGAAACAAAATTTTTATTTCTTCGTATAAAAAAGGAGCCTTATTTTTTACTTATTTCTTAAAGCAGCCTTATTTTTTACTTATTTCTACATTGAGTAGGTGTACAAAATAACAAAAGAATTATAAAATAGATCCACAAAAAATGTCTACAAGATGCATCTTGGAATGACAACAAAATGAACGTAGTAGTGCTGTTTTACAATAAAGTTTTTTCTACCAGAATAAGAAAATTCAAACTAGAACAACATCATTCACTCAACAACTAACTGGAAGGAATTTACGGAAGTGCTCAGGGCTCTCATGAGCTCCAGTGTTGCCAACGCAACCCCTTCAATTTCCCTCATGGGTCAAAAAGCCTACGTGTCATGCAAAGCGTTATGGCCAATCATGAGTAGCAGCATGAGTTGATTAGCGAATATCCAAAGAATGATTTTAAGCAATTGGTGGGTGATTCTTATAGGAAATTTCACGCTGATTCCGAATATACTTACCATATTTATGTTCCTATGTTTAAGATGGTAATTTACACCGAAAACCTCAAAAAACACGGTTTTTTAAAAACAATTTTTGACTCGAAATTTTCGATATTTGAACCCTTGGAGTACTCCAAAAATTCTGGCCAACGAACTTAACCTTTCTTTTGATATGATTGACATTTTGAAATTTTTCCAGATTTTTAGCTCGATTCCTCGGTCAGATATCGTCTGGAATGACACATACATATATATAAATATGTAAATACATATATATATATATATATATACATATAAAAAAGTTTTAAGTTTCAGGAATCGTTTTAGAATGGTCTGAAACGGATTTCCATGAAGAAAATTTTCAAAAATTTGCATTACAAAAATTTTGAACCATTGCAATGGCTTCATTTTCTTAAGAAATTCGCTAAAAGTGTGGTGTCCATGTACAACTCAGTGACCTCGTACGGCTCACTACATCATAAACTGCACTTCCAGGTGTTTACTTTCCTTACTTCACCTGAAGGCTTCAGGGAAAGTATTGTATGTATGAAGAGTGGTCCCATCTGGGAGCTAGGGCTTCAAACTCTGACTAAATTCAACAAACTAAGATCATTTTATCATGATTTGATCATTTGATCTTGAGGAAAGATCGATTTGACTTTTATTCCTTGGGATGAATTCCTCCCAACCAACACGAAGAATTCACCGAGTTTAATCCCTGTCTTAAATTCCTCCGAGAAACATTTTTCATTTCTCTATCTTGGATCGACCTTTCATCACGAGCCCTCAGGGTGGCTGAGTTCAAGGTCAGGTCGAGGTGTAGGTTTGGTTTGATGTTTTTAGTTAAAAGGAGGGGGGGGGGGGGGGGGGTGCTGCTCGGTTGACCGTCAACAACCCTCCGGGGTCTTCCACACTATCCGGTTCCCGTTTCCCTTCGACGCCGGACGGGAAAACCTTTTTCTTCCCACACACATTGCCTTGATTTACAACAGCCTGGTAGGTACTCCGATTCACTATAGCGATAGCGAATGAGACAAAATGTTTCAAATCATGTGAAAAAGTTCCATTCATGCAGCATGAGTTGATGAGCCAATTTTCAAAGAGTAGTTTTAACCGATTTGATGGGCGATTCTTATAGGAAATTTCACGCTGATTCTGAATATACAACATCTTCCTATGTTTAAGATGGTAATTTACATCACAAATCTAAAACAACGTTTTTTTTTTTTAAATGGTTTTTTTACTTTAAAATTTCAAAATTTGACCCCTTGGAGTACTCCAAAAATTCTGGCCAACGAACTCATCTTTTCGTTTGATATTATGGCCATTTTGAAAATTTTTTGGATTTTTGATTTATTATTTTCAATAATGAACCTTTGGAATCGAGCACGAAAAAAAAATTTTAACTCCCCCTCAAAATTTGAGGTTTTACGTTTCAAGATATGTAGAATCCAAAAATCGAATTGAAAAAATCCGTCCGACCCATGGACCAAAATGAATGCAATTTGGTATAACGGCCCCATTCGGGGTCTAGTTGTGCCGCGAAGCTTGGCGTTACCGTCAGTCTTCTCTAAGGGTTAGAAAATGGAGTATGAAAATTTCAAAACGCCCTAGCTCGACAATTTCAAATAGGAAGGTATGTTTTTTCCATCGATTTAAAATAGAACACAATTTTTAGCGTCGAATGAGACCTTGCGGAGCGTTTTAGGACCAACCGTTCGCTCCCTGTAAGAACTTAAGTGTTGAACGGAAAAAAAGAGCAGAAACACGAGTATGAATCGCAATTCTTCCCGAGAAGGCAAACTCTCCGTTCAAATATCAGCTGTTCAAATGCAACTTTCTTCCGACTCCACCAAACCAAGTTTGTTAGCGAATTGTCGAAGAAAATGAAGCTAAGGCAATCAAATTTCGAAAATTTGGTTTCAAGAATCGCTAAAAAACGTGTTTTTGAGGTTTTTGGTGTGAAATACCATCCTAAACATAGAAATATATGGGATATTCGGAATCAGCGTGAAATTTCCTATAAGAATCACCCACAAAATCGGTTAAAATTATTCTTTGAAAATTCGCTCACCAACTCATGCTGCATGAATGGAACTTTTGTTTACTTTCAGAAGCTTCCTTAGTTACTGAATTTAATTAAGAATGAATTATACAACTCTCCGATAATAAAAACTACAAGAAGGTACCTACTCATTGTCGCCAAGAGATGATTCTGAACCCCGCGGTAGGTGGGTATTTTATATCAATAGGATCTTTGTAGAAGGGCGATCTATACAGAAAATAATAAACCGTTGTGTAATAATTCGCAGCGTTTCTAAAAATGTCCCAAACTCGAAGAACCATTCGATTCTTCAAATTCTTCCAAGTTAGTAGGTACTGCAGAATTAGGAAAATAATTCCAGAGACACGCTCAGCCCCCATGTTATTGTACAAAGTAATTAAAAATAATTTCTGGAGACGAATTACGAAGCTGCTGATGTATTTAATATTCAAGAGGGATTTGTGATTATTTCAATAATATTTTTTGAAACTAAAAGGTACCTACATGCCTACTTCATACTTTCAATGTAAGAATGTTACGCTCAATAAATTGCTGTTTCTTTTGAAAGATTCTAAATTGGATCCCCATTGTAATAAACAACAAGGAGAGAGGAATGGGGGTTTATATTTGTACTCTCCCCTCTTGAAAAATACGAATATTCTCCCACAGGGATCGTGATAATATTTGGTTTGCGTTCTTCCGTAGATTGTAAGGTGACGTGTTTGCGATATTGTCACGTACGATCTTCTCGATTTTCATGTGATCCTATTGTGAGACTATACTCGCACACTTGAATAAATCCACGGAGATAGACTCTCTTAACCCATTAGGTGGAGCCCCAAATCCCCACGAGTTGAACCGATCTGTTCAAACTCTAAACTAAACCCGGGAATATTTCTTAATCGCCTAATTTATTTTCAAAAATCTTCTGCAGATAGGTCATATTTATCTCCTCAGAGTTAAACTGACTAGGTAAATAAGTATTGTTCTAGACATTTGCAAGATGATAGGCGGTTTTCTATTCGTTTTCTGACGATTGCAAGTGACCGTAAATATTTAAATCTTTGAGCTCAAAATGGGATATCGACAGTCTAGAAAAAGTATAGGTATTTAAGCATAACACCAGTAGATTTGAGTAGACAATTAATCATATTCAAAACACACTTTCAATTAATGAATTCAATACATAAGAATCAAAACATAATGGGTTCAATTCCAAGAAACCGAAACTTAGCAAATTCCACATTCTAAAATGTGAAATCGGTTCATTAGGAACTGATAAATCGTAGTTTCAGGAAAGGTATGTAGCGCACGCGCACCCGATACTATTGGTCCGATGGCTAATAAATTAATAGGCAACTGCCTAGGGGCTACCTCGGACAATCTCTGAAAATTTCACCGAAATTGCTCGAGTTGTTCCGCCGTCATGGCTATGAAACGCATTCCAGAATTGAGCATGCGCAGTAGGAATTACTGGTACAATCGTTTTCAAATTCGGAGGTAATTGTTAACCTCCAACTACCCTACGAATTCGAGCGAAATCGATCCAGTAGGATCAGAGAAATCATAGTTTCAGGAAATTCACATAATAAAAACACTACTAGAGTTCCGATGGCGATGAAATGGCGATGAAATTCTTCTGAAATTCCTCTGGGGCTTACCCTTCAAGTTTGCACTTGGCAGCCCCTAACTACCCTGAAAATTTGAGCGAAATAGGTCAATTAGGAACTGAGATACCGAGGTTTCAGGAATTCACGTTTGCTCGTGCGCTCACGCCACTAATAGTCCGATGGCGACGAAATTGATAGGGGACCCTCACAGGGCTAACCCGCACAATCCCCGAAAATTTCATCAAATTCGGACCATAACTTCATATAATTTTGCCTGGGACGTGAGCTCTGAAACGTTAAAGGCAAGTGGAAATTTGGATTTTGGAGGACAGAAATTATTTTTATTTCTTGTACGAATAGGTACATAGCTTCCCTATGTAATATTATTAGGGTAAAGCAGGTAGCGAGGAATTGACCACAGACCGACAGATGGACAGACAGACACGTAACCAAAATTGTTCAGAAAGCTGTGAAACGTAAAAGGCAAGTGGAAATTTTGACATTGGTGGACAACAATTTTTTTAATTTCTTGCCACGAATACATAGGTAGCTTTCTACCTTCGGTAGTTAGGAAGCAATAGAGGATTCAAAACATTGGAAGTTTAAATATTAATTACTTCACTCGTGCGCATTCTAAGAAGAGACGATAAAATCCTTAACTAATCTACAAAGAGGTAGGTAAGTAGCACCATCTTCAAGTTCGATATAGTTAGACCCCTGGCGGAATATTGAAGCTTCCGTGAAAAGGAATACTTCTTTGGTCCCTTCGCTGAAAAGGGTACATTTTGACTTCCTTTGAGTACAAGGGGATATGATGTTTGAAAAGAGGACTGTCCCCTTTAAAATGTGATGTTTGGTCACCATACATTTGGTACTCGTATTTTGATTACTCAGTTCCTTTCCAGCACTGCTACTCGTTATTTGCTGTGAACATTTGTGTGGTCAACATTTTGGCTCCATTCGTGGTAGGTCTCAGTTACAACAATTGTTAATTAAAGAGGAAACCTTCCAATCTAAAACTGTTTTAAACGTTGACTCTTGAGAGCCCGGAAGTGGAAAAAAACAGCTCGGCCTTGACTCGGCAGTTTTCCGTCGAAGGGGATTTTCCTCGCCCCCGCATTTTCCTTCCCAAACGGCCGACTCTGATGAAACTAGGCTACAAGCTAGACAGTGATGATGCCGCGTAATGCAATATGCGGTTCAGTCATGCGACCAGCTCTCGACTCTTCTGTTCTTATCCCATACACAAATAGCTGGCCGCCGGTTGAAAGTGGCAATATCTTTCGTATAGCAGATTTTAATTCAACCAATGGTGTTTTTACGTTTACAAATCAAGCTTCTGAAAATCAAGCCAATAGGGTGATTCAATATCACAGTTTTCTACACAACATGATGAGTAAACGAAAAACGTCTGCTAATGAATCACTCTATATTTGCCGTTTTCTATGGACTTGTATTCCTGTAATCGACATCCATCGTTCACTGAAGGTCGCCTCATGAATTCAAATTAACGGTATCTTCATCATCTCCACTTCAAACGAGAAGCGTTTTTCAAACAAGCCACGTTTAGCAAAGTTTAATGGCATTTTGGCGATATTCCGTACAAGGCGATTCCTCTTACCGGAACTCCCAAGCTGACTTCGAGTCAAGCCACGTACACGATCCCGGAATTTCACCTCTTTTTCGTCTTTCGAACGGAAGTTGTGGTGAAGAAAGGGGGTTTTCTCATTCAATCATCGGATTTTTGGATGGATCTTTTCATCCACCTCCGTGGCCTTAAGAAGTCTGTGGTAGCAAATTAGGAAGATGAATTCTTTATTGATAAAGAATGCTTCACACTCTATCAGTGGTCCATACTCACAAATCCGTTTCAAGTACCTTATTATTCAAACCTTGAAGTAATTTTTGCCTCCGGGTCTACCAAGGATAGCGGACACTTTGGTTTCACTTTCGTGGACTTTTCTCCCCCCAAAATCGAAATATGGACTCATTTTACTGTTTAGTCCTTTCTGAAAAGTCCTGTCTGTCCGTGCGTCAGCAAATCCTTGCAACACTCATAACTTCAACAGTGTTCATCTGAAGATGTCGATAAACATTTCTGGTGTTTGCTCTAATTTAATGTACAACTTCCATTATGTTCCCTTAATGGTAAGCGGTATAGGATTTATAATTTGACAAAAAATTTGATTTAACCGTAATAATTATAGGTGTAGGATACCAACAAAGAGAGATGTCGAGGTCCAACCGAATTCTCCAAATTATTCAGGAGCATGATACAATTAGTGCATGATCTGTAAATGTTACGGGAATTCATTTACAAGCTTGTGGGAGAACATGTGTACACAACATTGTAGTTGAGCTGGAAACTAAAAACTACGGCTGGGCACAGCTCTCTGGTGGCCTTGGAGAGATTGTAACTCGTTTGGCCGGATGAGGAAATTAGTAAGCAATTAATAGAATAAATTTGAACAGTCGAATGTAGTGCATGTTTGGATTGGTTCATCAAACAGAGGTGGTAAATACGCAATTTTATGAAATACACTGTAGGCACACACTTTTAGACCCTGGGTATTAGATTCAGGGCGATAATGTGAAGGTAGCAATAGTTTCTTTCTTGGTGCGGCCGTCGTCTACTCACAAGACTAGCAATGTAGCAATGGCCAAACCAACTGTACATGCGGATACACCAACAAAATGGCGGGCGGATCTTGGGAGGACGTCAAACTTTGGTTAACAAGTATCCTCTGATCGCGGCTTTGATCAACAAGGTCCGGAACTTCATATTCTGCGGAGGCACCAGCATTACTGAGCGCCACTTCCTGACAGCAGCAAGAACCTCTTCCAGCCTCTGTCCGCCGTCTTGTATTGGCCGAGCACCAGGTTAGCTCAATGGCTGAAAGTCAAACCACTAACATTGCCGTTTAGGAGTTCATCTCCCGCGAACAATATAACTTGTGGAGGAAACTGGAAAAAGACGTCGCTTTGTTGGTTCTCAAGTGCAAAATCCCCTTGGCAACACCATTGGACCCCAAAAGCTAACCTCAACATCGTCTGCCAGAGAGTCCGCGTTATTGGCTGGGGACGCCTATCCTCCAGTGGCCTCCAACCCGACACATTGCGAAAGGTCGATCTCGACGTGCAGCCCATCTCTGCCTGCCAGAAGGTCCACAAAGGAATCACCGAGGGTCAAGTCTGCACCTACATTGTAAGCCTTAGAACCCTCATCAGGCCATATCTGTTGCCCTGGCCGAGCACCAAGTCAGTTTCCAGACCGTAAGTCAAACCACCACCATAGACGTTGTCAAGTTCATCAACTACGAGAAGTACAACTTGTAGGAAAAGACGGAAAACGATGTCACCTTGTTGATCTTTGCTGGTAGAATCCCCTCCAGTTAGACCATCGGACCAGCCTGCTTCCCCAAAGCCAACCTCTACCTCGTCGGGCAGAAAGTCCGAGTCAATATGGCTGGAGAAGCCTTTCCTCTTGTGGCCTCCCAACCCGACATCTTGCAAAAGGTCGATCTTGACGTTCGGACCACCAAAATCCCACAAAAACATCACCGATGGTCAACTCTGCACCTACGTTGTCAAGAAAGACGCTTGCCAAGGAGACCCCAGTGGCCCAGTCATCTGACTTGACTGTCTGTCGTCGGAATCGCCTCTTACGGATAAGGATGTGCCTCACCAGGTTCTCCTGGGAATCATGTATTTAACTTCAAATTTCTGTTTTAAATAGATCTCCTTATGTTTCCTTTTACTTTGTCAAATTTGTTTATATTTAACTCGTTTTCCCCATAGGTAGAATGAAGTACTCGATTTTTTTTAGAATGTAAATTCGGCTTGTCCCGTAAATAAATAAATAAATAATCAACACTGCAGTATACCACCACTGGATCCTCCAGAAAATACAACAAACTATCCCAGGATCTTCAACTTGCCAAAACATGTTGTGAGCTCAACCAATAATGCTAGCAACGGAATAAAAATGTATGTTTATCTTTGGAATAATCAACAACTTTGAGAGAACTATAAATCGCCAGCAAGAAAAAATTGTGTAGTTTTCCAAAAATGTTTATTTCATTAATAATGTAGAAATTGAACACTTTTGAAGTATGAATTCTCTCACCCTGTAAAGCTCAAAATTTGAATTTTCGGCCCTATTTATATTTTTGATCTCAGTGCCAACCACATAAAGGAGAACTCATATTGATGAATGTCTATTTCATAAAAATTTTCAGGTACCTAGGTTCTACATTGAGAAAATGTGAACATTGTCATAAAACCGTGGTTTCATTCATGTTTTTAAGAATACTCCTCCAACAATTAAAAAAACTGGCTGTCTTACAGATATCTAGGGACAATTCATAATGATTATTGTGAAATGAATATCAAAGTATACTATTCAATAATATATTGTTGAATTGATTGTTGTTGATACTTGCCTGCTTCTACTTGCCTGCTTCATATACAGGGTGTCTCAGATAACGAAGACCACCCCCTTAACTTCCTCAATAAATGGGATAGAGGAAAATTCCAAATGGTAAACCCCCTTATTTTTTCCTGTACATCCCAAATAAGGCATTTTTGGGCACATGCGCATGCGCGAAACG
>JAEMON010000013.1:24335951-24346914 GCA_030264115.1 Lygus lineolaris
AAATTGTAAAAAAAAAAAAATCATGCGCAGACCCCATTGTAGAAGTAGCCCGATTTTGGACTTTTTGTTCTAACCGAATGAGATTCAGGCACCAAAATATTTCAACGAGGTTGAGTTCGTATGCTCCATCGTGGGTTTTGTTGCTTCTTTGGCTGTATAAACATGTTGGTTGAATTTTAAAATTCTCTTAATTATCTTTTTGGATAAATCATTCTGCTTTTAAAATTGGTTGTAGAGGGGTGAATGTCCTTCAGTAGTTGCTTGCCTATGTCCAAATAGTTGCTTGCCTATGTCCTAGTAGTTGCTTCCCCATTTCCCTGTAGTTACTTGCCTATGTCCTACTAGTTGCTTGTAATTGCTTGCCTATGTCCTAGTAGTTGCTTGTAATTGCTTGCCTATGTCCTACTAGTTGCTTGTAATTGCTTGCCTATGTCCTAGTAGTTCCTTGTAGTTATTTGCCTATTTCCTAGTAGTTGCTTGCCTATTTTTAGGAACCCTAAATTCGCCTATTTCCTTTGGCTTGATTTTGCTTTGGATATGTCTCACTTAGGTGAGACATAAACAAACAATGAGCATACAGTTTGTAAACAATAGGCATACAGTTAGCTGTTTGCCTATGTTTTCTTCTTTGACGGCATTTTTGCTTACTCCTGCTTACTGGTAGGTCCTGAAGATGGGTCTGGTGCGATCCGAAACGCCGTAATAAAGTGAATTGATTAGTGAATTGTTCTCCATCAGAAGGGGGGGGGGGGGGGGCTTAATATCTCACTCTCCAGAAAATGCCTAAAAATTCTAGGAGAAGAAAGAATTCCCATAATTAATGCAAGCTCGACCCCTTTATTGACTGGCCTACTTATGATGAAAAAAATAACAAAATTTTACAATGTCCAATTTGATTTGGAAAATGACCAATTTGGTTTGGAAAATGTCCGATTTGGTTTGGAAAATGTCCAATTAGGTTTGGAAAATAATATAATACAGGTAGGTGTGTATCATTTTTGTAGGTATATTAGTCTCTAAGAGTGCATATTTAAGTAAAATAGGTATCAGTTCCAACTTTATTTCCAATACAATCGTACCTAGCATAAATCTTCACAGCTGTCTATGATTTCTTGTGTGCCATGCATTTGGTTAGGTACTGCTCGCTGCCGCCCAACTCTGTCCATATGCTGTCCCTTCTAATCGAGTCCAAAGTTCGACTCCCGGAAACTGAACCGACGACGTCGCGTGCGGTGAAAAGGGAGGTTAGTTCTCATTTATCTGCACAATTCCATGAATTTCAACAAAGCATGAATACAGAGTGGAATTAATATGGAATAGGGAACATCAAGAACCCTATTCTAGGCTAGACTTGTTCTCGTAACTTGAAACTAGGAAATTTGCCTCAAAATCTGGCGATAAGCTGACAGAAAAGTTCCGAACCACTTTCCTAGATCGCTGGTGTGAGACCGAGACATGCAAGGTAGGTATTTACCAACTGAAATCGTCCC
The DNA here is from genome assembly GCA_030264115.1 of Lygus lineolaris. Lineage (NCBI taxonomy): Eukaryota > Metazoa > Arthropoda > Insecta > Hemiptera > Miridae > Lygus > Lygus lineolaris. Next base: position 24,337,442 of record JAEMON010000013.1, read on the forward strand.
CGGTACTCCAAAATTTGTAGATATAGATTTTTCAAGTCAAATTCAGAATTTCTCAAACCAAATTCAGAATTTTCCAAACCAAATTCAGAATTTTTGAAGTCAAATTCAGAATTTCTCAATTCATAGTTTTTCAAACCAAATTTTGAATTATTATTAATATTCATGCTATGAAATAATGTTGAAAAAAACGAATTTTAAATAGAAAATTCTTGATTTGGTTTGAGAAATCTTAAAACTGATATTCTGAATGACTTGAAAAACCTATATCAATAATTTATGTACCTACTAGGTAAGAGTATAATTCCATTCCTTCGTTCTCATCATAATTGTACATGTACATTTGTGGGGCTATCTAAAGGGGGAAGTTTATCTCGATCAGCCTCGAACTTTGGCAAAACTTCGAGAAAATATCGAGAGAGTAATTCGTGCGATTCCACGACAAATTTTGGAAAGAGTGATGACGAACTTTACCAGCCGACTTCAGGAGTGCCAGGAAAACGGAGGTCGTCATTTAAGTTATGTAATTTTCGCGACATAATGTTTTTTTCTACTTTTTGGTGTTTTGTAAAATTCCGATCTTCCTCTTTCAGATAAATTTAACTAAATTAAAATATCTTGTAAAATCATTGATTTATCCTGTTACAAAAACCGTCAGTTATTTCTGCCGTACCCTGTACTTATAAGTACTACTCTCTATATCTACACCTGTCTGCGAGTCTAATTATCTCATACCTACATAGTATTAATATGCTGTACCTCCAGGTAATCTGATGCTTTTGAAAAGGTAGCTAATGCGTATTGAATGTCCTGTGTTCTTATAGCTTCTCCGATCCAGTGGAGAGCGAGAATTCTTTCTATCGTGCGTCCGAGATATCGCGACGGACCTGGACCTGAAATCTTTGTCCCATAAGATCGTCGACAACATCGCCGTCCTCCTCGACGTCGATGGCTCATCGCTGTTCCTCGTCGAAGGGCCGCCAGGGAAAAAAGTTCTTGTCTCCAAGGTATTGATGGATTCACATTTAGAGTCCAGGAGAGAAAGGTGTGATATCCATCTTCTCTGATTTCGAGAAAACCGAATTTGAAAGTTTGAAACTTCAGCATAATTAGTACCTATGTATGTCGTGCATGTCTGCTGAATGATTCAGTGGGTTCCTAAACTAGTAGTTAATGCATTTGAATCATCAGGAATTAAAAATAAAATGCGTACCATCAATTAAAACCTTGTATACAACCAAAACTCCAACTTAACAGGTGTAGAAAAGGGTGATGTCCATCAAAACACGGAAGAAAGGGGGCGATAATTTGACTAACATCATCACGACATAAAAAATAAGAGGGAAAACGACTTGAAGACCATTCTTGTTCATATTGCTGATTGTGTTGACATCAGAACTTGTTGAAACATTCGAAGTCCACAACAGAATAGATGTAAGCAAAAGTGTGAACACGTGCGATCCACCGACGTTGCCCCTTTCCTCCCAGTTCCGAAGGACATAGCCCCTTTCTTCTCAGTATATGATATTTTCAAACCCTAATTTCTCCGTGAGATGCCTTCTCTCTTCCCTGTTTTGATAGCTCTTGTGAAACTACTCTTTGAAGGCTACATGTTGCCAACCTTCTCAAAACCGAAAAAAATGGATATCACCCCTTTCTCCCCTGGACTCTACAATTTTTATTTGGTTGACCAATCAGGAATATTTTTATTCCAGCATCTCTTATTAGGTCTGTCTGGCTGTGTTCAATTCCTTGTCCCAGGCAAAACTATATGGAAATTATGGTCCAATTTTGGTGACATTTTCAGGGATTGTGAAGATTAGCCCCTAAACGGTTCCCAATTAATTTCATCGCCTTTGGACCAATGGTAGCGTGTGCACATGCGCAAACGTGACAATCCTGGAACAACAGTTCCCGAGCTTCTAATTTACCGATTTTGCTTAAATTCGGAGGGTAATTAATAATAGAAGCAGTGACAATATCACACTTACCACACCACGTTGCAACACCTCTACAGCTCAAAGATTATACCTATTTAACGGCGTAATTCTTTTCAATAATTTACCAAGTAATCTAAGTTGTTAATTTATATAGAAATTTCATTATTATCGATTATATCGCTTAGAAGGGATCTGTATAATTAGGTTAAACTGACGCTCCATCTTCCAGCACGAGTTTTGCTCAAAGGAAGTTTGAAGCATTTCGTATCTTTGTATTCTCTTATACTGTAATGTTTTGTATATTCTGAAATAAATGCATTAGAAAAAAAATTGGGGATGACTCTAAGGCGTTTGCCTATGAATTTCGTAACAATTTGATCAGGCATAGCTACTGAGCATGTGCAAACTTGAAACTGGTTGTACGCATAACGCAGGAACTATTCGACCAATTTCGTTGACATTTTCACTAACTATTCGACCGATTTCGTTGACATTTTCACTAACCCTATTTGGCAGCCGTATTTTGTTTTAGCGAATTTTCGAAGAAAATGAAGAAATGAAGCTATTGCAATGGCTTCAAGATGTTAGTAAATAATGCAAATTTTTGAAAATGTTCTCCATGGAAATCCGTTCCAGACCATTCTAAAAGGATTCCTGAAATTTAACTCTTTTTTGTATGTATATATCTATATTTGTATTTATATATGTGTCACTCCAGACGATATCTGACCTAGAAATCGAGCTAAAAATCCGAAAAAATTTCAAAATATCAATAATATCAAAAGTTGGCCAAAATTTTCGGAGTACTCCAAGGGTTCAAATTTTGAAAATTTTGTAAAAAATCGCTAAAAAAAAACGCGTTTTTTGAGGTGTGAATTACCATCTTAAACATAGGAACATTATGGTATATTCGGAATCAACGTGACATTTCCTATAAGAATCACCCACCAAATCGGTTAAAATCATCCTTCGAAAATTCGCTTATGAACTCATGCTGAATGGGACTTTTTTGTTCGAAGTCCTCCTTTGTTTTTACGGTTACCCATCCCCGGTCTACCAAAGCCGCCTTAAGTCGGAGTTGAGTGTTTTCGACGAGCCCTAACATTGTCAATTTCGATGGATAGCTCTTTCAGGAAAGATGGATAGGTATATCATGAGCAAATAGTGGCGGTGTGTTGTGTGAGCTGCTTTCTGCGGGCTCACCTCTGAGATCTCACGGAGCGTGAAATCCGATGGAGACCCTTCATGAGGGAAACCGAGCCAGGGGATGATCGATAAATAGTTTACAGTCCGCGAATACTGTTCGAGTCCAGAAAGGACTACGAATTAACCGGACTAGAGGGGGATTTGAGTATCTTTCAGAGAGGACCTGTATTTCACGTCAAATATCATCTTTCACTATCACCATCGGTTCATTGAATGCTTAAAACTTTTTAGGAAAATGAATCGATCGCAATGGTTCCAATATTTATACAGGCCAATTCTTTCTAATTTCTATCATTTTAATAATGATTAACAGACGGCTTTTAATTTTTTCCGCGACATAAAAAAGCGTTACGGAGATATCGCATCTTCGAGTGTGAGGGAAACCAGGTGATTTTGTTTGTATTTGATTATGTTTTGTTTGTTATTTGATGTTAAGATGAAATGTTCGTTGTTGTACGCTTTGGAGTTGAATGGAGTAAAATTAATCATTATTAAATTAATGATCTAACTGTAGAACCGTAGGTCTACCGTCTGTTTTTTGACATGGATGTGTCTTTTGGCTGGGGGTCAAGGAATTTTTTCAACACATTTTTTTCTCCACGGGTCAACGAACTTTTCGCGACACTATTTTTTTTTTTCCACACAAAATGCAACGCTCCGGCACTTTAGATTATTATTATTAACTCGAAAAGTGAAGGCTAGGTAGAAATCAATGAGGTAGGTAGGTGTGAATGAAGGAACCATTTTAATTACAACCAATCAGAGGAGTTCCCCGATCAGCTTAGTCGAAAATTGAGCTCCAAGATCGGCTGAGTCGAAAATGGAGCTCACAGATCAGCTGAGTAGAAAATTGAGCTCCCAGAGCAGCTGAGTAGAAAATGGAGCTCCCAGATCAGTTGAGTCAAAATTGAGCTCCGATATCAGCTGAGTCGAAAATTGAGCTCACAGGGCAGCTGAGTAGAAAATAGAGCTCCCAGATCATCTGAGTCGAAAATTGAGCTCAGAGATCAGCTGTGCACCATATAGATAAGTCTTTACTGGGGATGCGTCAACGAAAAAGTTATGTCCCTTTTTTTTTAACTAAGAAGAATGTAACGCGATAATCATTGGTCGATTATCATGGAAGAGACATATCCATGATCTTTGGTTTTTACCTAGTACGGAAAAAATTTGAATTACCCTTTCTTCCAAGTCCACCTACGTTTGATATGGATTTTTCCATAGAATTGCTTTTTAGACCAATCTGAGTGAAACCTTCCGAAATTTAAAAGTGGTTCATATAGGTAATGAATATGTATGTTCATAGTGTTGATCTAGTAAGTACGATATGAAGGTCGTATGTGAGACCACAAACATTAAAAATATAAATGGTGCCAAAGTTCGGAGGCTAGCAATTTTGGTATATTCAAGGTTTACCTTGAATTGACTCACCTTTAAATATACCCGTCGAGCTATTCAGGAGAACTCATTCAGGTTTGATAAGACGAGAAGACTGCAGGTGGTCGCTAAATCACGCTCCAACCAAAACAACAAATCAGGTGTTGGGGGTATTTGGAAAGCCAACAAGCAGGTGTTGATATCGAATTTATGCTATTGTGATTAGTGATTTCAAGAATTAATTATTAATTGGTTCGTAGAACCAGAGGCAGGGAACGGAGTTGCAAGAAAGCGCTCGCCCACCCAAATCCAAAAACAACACCTGCGTAACAAGTTAGCCAAACATTTGAATTAGGGAACGCAGAAAAAATCATCTGGTACGAGGATTCACACTACTTTCCTCACCCGTAAAAACCTGAAAAATGGCCACATTTGCGGCTTTTAACGCTGATTTCGGCCCCCAAAATACATTTTTGTGGAGATGAGGGGATTGGAACTTGTTTCTGCTTATTGGAAGAGTAAGCTCCGTGAATTTCATCAAAATTTTTAGAGCAGTTTGGGAGAAAAGCTAAAAATGGGTAAAAACTACTGTTTTTCACCTATTTGGAATATTTTCCCCCCCTAACAATTGACCTAGAGGGCTGAAATTCTTAGGGTCATCCTCAGACACGTAGAAACCAATCCTCGAAATCGCAATTTTTTGTATCATTATCTTAGGGGCCGCAATCGTGTTCATACACATACATACATAGTCCATATACAAACATACTTACGGACTTGAATACACTTTTCCAAAACGTGTAGAAAATTGATCAGATGTCGATTAGGACCAGTTAAAGGTGCTGTTCCAGAAATTGGGTTTTCTGCTGATCGCAATACTTTCCTTTCACCTTCAGGTGGTCTGAGGAAAGTAACAACGGACATTCCATTTCCAATTCCACTTCAAATTAATTTATGTCCAAATGTCTAAAATGTCTGAATCATATCTCATGACTTCAAACTCATCAAAACCAATTTTTCCAGGTATTCGACATACACTGCGGAGCTGGAAGGTTTCTACTGCCGGCCAACGGGGGTGCCTCAGGTGACAATGAGATACAAGTGCCTTGGGGCAGCGGGATTTTGGGCCATGTGGCAGAAACTGGTGAAACTGTCAACCTTCAAGTAGCCTGCGAGGTACATGAGTTGATTAATAAACGAATTAAAGACTAGATTTGAAATGATAAAACTATTTTACATTGTTAGTGGCCAATTGGCACAAAATTGACGAACGTGTACCGTACAGTATACTAAACTTTTAAATTTTAAGTAGTAGGTACCTACTTACATCAATATGTTTACATACCTACCTATTGACTGGATTAAGGGCGAACTACATATTCAGCAAATTGGATAGAACATAATATTTTCCTCAAATATTTCTCAAAAATATCTTCATGGCTCTCAATCCTTACATCAACTTGAAAAAAAAAAATAAAAAAATAAATCTTCCCCTATCAACAACTTGAAACCAATTTGATGGTAATTTAAAAACAATTAATTATCTACGTAAGTTTGATTAAATTATTTTCGGAGGTTTACAATTACAAAATTCACGGTGATAACACCCTCACACACATGTGATATACCTTACTCCCTATTGAGAAACTTAGGGAAATTAATTTTAGCAAAAAACTATATTGTTATTAGAATGTATTATGTAATTATGGATTTTTAATTGAAATATACCCTTGTCTAGGATCCCAGGTTCGACGATGAAGTAGACAGAATCACGGGTTACCATACGGAATCGTTGCTCTGCATGGCCGTCAGAAGCGCTAGTGACGACATCATTGCTGTGGCTCAAATCGTCAACAAAAACCCCGATAAAGATGACGGTCATTTCACGTGCAAGGATGAGAAGGTTTGTTTTGCCTCAAAAAGGAATTTAAATATCAAAGGCGAATTAATACATTTTTTATTAAAAATTGAAAAGTATAAAAATTGATAATGTAGATTTCACACAGTACGATTCTAGAGCGTCCTCTTATAAAATAGGACGTACGTTCATTTCCGCCTTAAATTATCTATACTCGTATTATATTCAAAACAAGGGTGGCTCTATCTCACTCTACCTGTCATGTTACATTCTACTGACATTTTAGTTGTGGTCTGCCTCGCTAGATCTCACCAGTGCTCCATGGTTGGATGTTCATCATGGAACTAGGAAAAGAATGTATGTTCTAATCCCAAGATTTTCTATGAAACCTAAAAATATGGTAATGTGCTGCAGGTGTTTGAGACGTACCTCCAATTCGTTGGCATCGCTTTGACGAACGCTCAAATCGTTGAAACGTCTCGAATGGAATACGAAAGAAACCGAGTAAGAAGTTAAATATCAAAGAACTATTTGTTACTTATAATATACACTTGGATAATATTCTTGCAGAAGAATAAGAGAACGAAGCTTCCTCGAAAGCTCTTCTTGGAAAGTCATTGAAGACCTTATATTTGTGCAATACCTCATCAACCTACAAAATTTCTTAGGAGGTGACTAACATCAGATTTACAGGCGTATTAGCTATATTTGGAATACCTACCTATATTCAGCTCAAATGTAGGTCCTTACCCAAATACTTCCTCACTGATTTACTTATTGATTTGCGATATTTACATTAGAAACGACATAGGAAAATCATGGGAAAGGGAGTTCATTAGTTCCCCAAGTCATATAAGAAGGTCCTAACGGTATAAATAAGTAGGTGATATGACAATAAAAGTCCTTGTTTTTCTGATTAAAACTGTATTTTACTATGAGGAGCATTCGATCAACCCTCTGGTTGTCATTTTAGACTCAGCAGCAGGTAGAGAGTTCTCCTGGCAGAAACCAACTAAACACAGGTGTTGACAACCGTCAATCCCAGGTTGTCTATACCTGGGGTGTTTAGTTGGTTCCTCCCAAGAGAACTCTCTACCTGCTGTTGATTTTAAAATTACAACCAGAGGGTTGATCAAAAGCTCCTCATAGGCTCCTCATAGTAAAATACAGTTTTTAATCAGAAAAACAATGAATTTTATTGTCGTAATCACCCTGTCCCGACAAAGAAAATATGAAGGATATAAATAAGTTTATTCACGCAATTTTCTTTGCTAGAACCTACTGGAGGTGGTTCACGATCTGTTTGAAGAGCAGACTTCACTGGAAAAAGTCGTTTTGAAAATCATGCAGAGGGCGCAGCGGCTTCTGAAATGCGAGCGGGCGGCTGTCCTATTGGTGGACGAAAATTCGCAAGATGTGAGTATTTTTTATAATAGGAGTAGGGGGAAAAGAGTGAAGGGACAACCTACGATTAAAAAATATGAAAAAGAAACTTAACTGAGTGGTTCGTTCTCAAAATTATACGGATGGAATAATTTATTGTCTAAACATCTACAATAAATAATTAGTAACTTTTCAAACTTCAAGTTGAAGGTTTATCTTTTTATTTGTACAGATATTGATTGATTTGATTAATTTGTATTGATTTATTGAATGATTGATTTTCTACCTATGATTTTACCGATTTTCAATACTTACCTACTTGAATAATGGCGGTGGATCCCAAAACTGTCTACATTCATTTTTAGCGAAATCTAGTTAGCAGTGGATTCTGAAACATTTTCCCGCGCTCAATCGAGAAATTCCTTCAGAATCAAGGAGTTTAGAATCGAGAGTGGAAAGGAGACATTTATGCTTGATTCTGAAGGCATTTCTCGATTGAGCGCGGGAAAATATTTCAGAATCCACTGCTAACTAGATTTCGCTAGAAATGAATGTAGACAGTTTTGGAATCTACCACCTCATTATCTATTCTCTATAACCGCTGATGACTTCCGTTTATGACTTCTTTCAGAAAGTTAAGTTCTCAAAACTGTTCGAACTGACGTCTCCTGCGAACCGTCACAAAAATGCCAACAATAACAAGTAAGTCCGGGTTTTTTTGGCTACGTCGCCCTCATAAACTATTCGAATTGTGTGGAATTAGAGGAATATTTTCAAATCAATCCAACCTGGATGGAAAAATCTGTAAACGTTCTCAACTTTGTCACCAAGAGAGGGTTTTCGTAGAGGTGTTTGTGCGGTAAATCGGGTGTACATTATCTAGATTGTATGGATTAAGGTGTTGAAAGTTCCTAATTAAGGCAGAAGGGAAGTTTTGGGGTTGGGGTAAACCTGGATACTTGTGGGCGAGGGGTTGATGTCAAATGAGGGGCTTAGCAGCCATATAGCCCCTAATTCGATGGAAAGTCTCAAATGAAACCGATGTATACAATACATAGTATGTGGCTTGAAATTTGATGGAATGAAAGTAACGATACCAACTGATCGCCGAAATAATGCTTTACGTGCAATGAATGTGTTAACGAGCTATAATATTATAGTACAATAGTACCTATTTATTTTCATAATATTCTTTCTTTATATATATTATAACTTATATCCTGTAACAATTTGTTTCTCGAACGGATGTTCCGATATCCATGAATTATTTGCAAAAATAGACATAAGTCCTAACCAGATTAGAGGCTATCTAGATGTCGTACACCCTCTTCCTTCAATGTGAAATCGGCTTTCCTTCGTGACTTTGGTTGAGAAAAACCCAGAACTAGAGAAAGATTGAGCGATTCACAACTTTTCATGACGGATTGGGACGTAATGGAATCCAGTGAAAATAACTTTTTGTGATGGGTTCCAACGGTACTAAAGACGATTTCTGGGAGCTGGCCGTCGTAAAAACATAGTAATAGCCTCCGTTCATTGTCAAGCACAATGATTGATGGTTACAATCATTATGTTCATACTGATGGAACTAACATTTTTTATGGAAAACTCCAGGTCAAAACCTCTAAAATTTAACCAAATGAGCTGAATATGGAGAACAAGACAACAAAAAAAGTAAAAAAGTCTGCCAAGTTGGGTGTGGCACATAGCTT
>JAEMON010000013.1:24359707-24372687 GCA_030264115.1 Lygus lineolaris
CAGACGTTATTGATCGAGATGGCTTTGCGTTCGTGTTTCTAGAGATCGCCAATCATTAGTCAGAAACACGAACTTGAAAAGCCTAGACATCTTAGCCGCCTATAGAAACAGCGAAAGAAGCTTATTTTAAATATGGATCAGCTGAATGGAAAAATTCATCTAATGAGTGTAACTTATGAACGACTTACATGAAAGGGTCTTATATTAAAAAAAAAAAAATCGGCCCCCAAAATATCATACACATCATGATCCAAAACATCGAAGGAGATCACAACATAATTCATCAAACCCACATTACAAACAATTCGGTAAATGCAAATTGTCTATATTAGGTAAAAATACTAAACCCAGAATACAAAAGAAATATATACAGAATAAATGTGTCGTTACAGTAATTTATTATTTTATGTTTCAGGTTCTCTCTTACCATTCTACCGCATCAAACCGGGAGGTCGAAAAACTCATGGTAAATCTCATAAATCATTGTTTTAGCATAACCATAATGGAAGCTAACTGTAAGTAGGTACTTGCTGTGACGTTAAGTACCTATGTAGTAGGAACATTAAAAATTAAAATTAGATTAAATTAAATTAAAAAAATTAGTATTTTCTTTGTCAGGACTTTGTAGGTAACAATATGTTGGGGACGTGACAATAAAAGTCCTTGTTTTCTGATTAAAAAACTGTTTTATTATGAGAAGCTTTCGAGCAACCCTCTGGTTGTCATTGTCAACTCTAGAACATAGAAAGGAAATAACGTTCTGTAATTTACTATTGTTACTAAATTACTAAATAGGTTAACAAGTTTTGAATTTATAAAAAGATAAGGAAGATTCTAGTGGTGAAATTAATAGCTGATGGAGGGTGGGTATGAATGTGTAGGAAAATTTTTTGTTACTTACCAACAGCAGGTAGATAGCTCTCTTGGCAGGAACCAACTAACCACCCCAGGTAATGAAAACGAACCCCCTCCTTTTTTAATCAGAAAACAAGGACTTTTATTGTCACGTCACCAACATAAAAAAATTAGGTTAAATTAAATTAAAAAAATTAAACTAAATGAAAAATTAAATTAAATTAAAAAGACCACCATTGACACTACATTCCTGGATCATATTAAGTAATATTATTAATCATTCTGGATGTCATTCTGTATTTATTAAGAAGGTTATCAACATAAAACTGAAATACAGAATCGTTTCACTTATTACTTGCTAGTTCGCAAGTCATTATAGTTTATATTTGTTTTGAAGACGGAGCCTGATCCACGTAAGAACCCATACTATAATATCTATCGAATAAATCCCTAATATTAGGCACCCTGTCTATTTCGAAAACGATTAGGTAGACCGATCCAATCCATTTATAAGCCTTAGATTTGCCCACCGACGATCCGTGGCGATTATTATATATACATAATAATCCATGGAATACTAAGCTCCAGGTTCCAACCAAGAATATTAAGTTCAGTTATCCAACGAGAAATATTTCGATATTCCATATTAAGTCCATAAATCGACCCAAAACAATTCAGAATAATCCAGATTAAATCCGTAATACCAATATTTTATGCTAAATGATTTGACTGTATTTTAGGAGAGAACCGTGCCTCTCCCAGACGAACTGAACCTCTATTCGTTGTCTTTCGATGATTTTTCTCTTCAAGAAGATGAAATGATTCTTGCAGCTGTCTCTATGTTTGTGGAACTCGGACTTGTGAAGAAATTCATGATAGAAAGAGACGTAAGTCAGTAGATTATACATCTTGGGTTTCCTGCGTTGCAGGAAGCATTAGGATATCAGTGATATTGTGCTTGTTGGAGATCAGCCCAACTTGTTTAATATTATTATGTTGGGATTTTTGTTTTCTGAATTAAATCCACCTTATGACAGCCAAGTTATTTATTCAGGTTACCTGAATAAATGGTTATAAATAGTAGTTTTGGGATTTTTGTTTTTGAATTAAAACAATCAAATGATTACAACAGTTCAGCCGGGAAGATATTATCCCAATACTTCTCCGTCAACTTTGATCGGGAATGGGGTCCACTGAAATATTCACCTTCTTCGCCGAGCTTTCGATAAATTTATTACCTTCTTCAGGGCTCGAAGGAAATACTAGGGTGTACACATTACACCTCCGTCCTCATTAATAAAAAACCAGGATGGCATCACTAACACACTAATACTTGTAAAAATGACTATATGATAAATTAAAATAAAAAAACACCAGGCTATCAAACTTAACCAATTGGTAAAAAACGCTCAGACAAACAAGCAGTGTCACAATTTCAACAGGATCCTGTTGTTGAGGACGGAGGTGTAATGTGTACACCCTGGTATTTCCTTCGAGCCCTGAAGAAGGTAATAAATTTATCGAAAGCTCGGCGAAGAAGGTGAATATTTCAGTGGACCCCATTCCCGATCAAAGTTGACGAAATAGTTCTGTGTTGGGTCGATCTTCATAATTATCCCAATACCTCAACAAATAAAATTATCATTATTCATATAGTCATTGAATCGGCAACACCTGCGATCTCATTTTTTTGCCTAAATTAGTAACGCGCGGATCTTGATTCAAAATTTGACTCCAAATCTAACGGCGAGGTTATTTTCGAGATCCATGCAACAGGAACCAAACAAAACGCGGTTTTGACAACACATGCAATCTAACGAAGTGTGCAAACACCAGCTATTTAAATGTATTTTTCCGCGATTTTTCCTTCATTCTAACATTTTAGGTTATTTTGAAGTTTCTCCGCATCCTCGACAATTTAATGAACATATTGACACCCAAACATGGTGAGTCATAAATGGGCCTCTTGAAAAGTAAGAAAAATTGAGATAGCAGGTGTTGCCGGTTCTGCGACGATATGTTTTGTTTTAATTAATTAGAAACCAAATTTCAAGTATTAGGTATTTAATACAGTTCACGATTTCAGCGAAGTAGTGTCTCTTTCCTTCAACTATATTTTGAATTGATAGCTTGCCGGAAAGTGCTTTGTGCTATGCTATGCTTTTGGTATAGTACTTTCAAATCCCATGTGTTGCACCTTTTTGAATTGAATTCGGCGTAGGTGCTTACTTAGCAGAAGTTTTATAAAACTGTATCGCATCAACTAATTCCGAATCTTTATTACCTAATAAAATCATCTGTCTATACATTGATCGTGAAATTTTGAAATTTCTTCTTTGTTTCTTGATATTTGAAGACGACTGCCACTATTATCTCAATTTGTCTCTGTCTGTCCGTTTGTTCGTCCACTAGATCATCCGATAATATTGATGTTTCTTGTGATGGTAAGGAGGGACCATTTTTCATTCTGGGAATTCATTGAAGGTTTGGAGTCATTCGTAGATAAGCTGTGACCAGCAGTTTCTCAAATTATTGGTAGTGACTTGCATAAATTTTTCACAGCGCAATTTGGTTAAATTCCTTTCCTTTTACCAGAAATTTGGAATATTGAAGTATTAACTAGGTACTTATACTGGAGTAACTACTGAACAGGGACGTTTCGGTGTTATCAATAATCGGAAATATAGATATTTTGCTTCCGATTATCGATATTTTCTTTCGATAATATCGGAATATCGCTATTTTTCTTTCAATATTTCCGATATCAAATATTGATATTGAAAAAATAAGAAAAAAAAGTGAGTCTTTCTTCCAAAGCCAGGCAGTCACTGCTTTAAGGAACCGTTTATGGGACAAAAATATGTGGACAAACTCATTTTTTGAGCAATATCCCTGAATCGGACTGGTTTTAATTTTTTCTGTCTTTGTATTTTTTTCTTTTTTAATATAAATTAGTTCGAAAATAGAATGAAATCGTTTGAAGTCTTGTTTAAAAATATGGCAGGATAGAAAAAAACGCTGCAAATTATTACACAACGGTTTATTATCGATATAATTAATATAAACGGTTTAATATCGATATTTTCTTTCGACAATATCGTTATATTGATATTTTCTTTCAATATTAATATTGAAACAAATATCGATATTTTGCAATATTGAAACGCTCCTAGTACTGAAGCTTCGCACAATAAACTCATCACGTCCCAGATGTCATGAAAAGGCGGTTGCACACTGGTGGGCTCACTTACCTACTCATCAAACTAATAACAGCTGTGCAGCTGAAAGAAAATGATATTATTTTATGTGACTGAAAGAAAGAAAAAAGGAGGCCATACCTATCAAGTACTGAATGCAGAATTAATAGATAAAGACTATGCTGAGGTAAACTACCTATAATTTGCCTGTTTATGAGAATGATTTGAGGAGCCTAATACTATAATGGACTGGCTGAAGAAGTCAGCGTTGTACTGACGAAACGTACCAGGAAGTAGGGATGGAATAAATTCTAATCTACGAATGACTCAAAATCTTTAATGGATAATTGATGTGAGGGGCGGAATATCATCGAAAGAGATATCAAATTTTCATTATTCCAATAAGTTTCGAGTTTCCGGTATTATACACATTGCATATCGATTGAGAATACATTTCAACATTTTACATTTTTTGCGGTTCCAGACATTGTACAGATTTTTGATAACCGTCAAGAGGAATTACCGAGACGTGCCGTATCATAATTGGAAACACGCATTCAACGTGGCGCAAGTCATGTTTGCTATTTTAATGGTAAGTTGAAGACTAAAATTGTTCATGCAAAAATATGACCAATATTGGAATACAACAAACAGGTTATATACTTTGGCATGTGATATAACTATAAAATGTATATTATATTCTACTCCATTTTCTACCCATATTATTTGGTGGACTTCCTGACAGCTCTGAATGATTATTCATCTAAAATTACAACTAGTGGCGTCGGGAGCTGTCCCGAAACTGAACAGCTTTCCAAAATCTATGATCTGCAATACCCAACATCTGAATCCGTGTTGCGGAACCCTCTGATGCCAGTCTGGCACCATGGCGCCAGCCCATGGTTGCGTCAGGATTGTCTGAGTGCCGGAAACCGAAAAGCAAGCAAATCGGCAGAGAATTGAATTGGAGAATATGGTTTTAATCATACTATTCCGTAACTAGATTTTATTTTGTGCCCTAAATCGGCTTCAAATTACGAACTGGATTGGAATAATAAACATTCACTTTTGTCGGTATTCAATGCGTTTTTGAAAAATAGCAAATCTACACGTTCTCCAACAGCTCATAGAAGATTGAGCCCGATTTCCAACCATTCTATATCAATATTTATTATCAGTACGGATAGGGAACGAAGGAGGAGGCTAATTTCTGTGTATTTGAGACGGCGGTGGTTTTTGAATTTCAAGTGGGACTTGAAAAGGTTGACTCGCTGTCTAACCAGATATCATCTTTCACGAAAACCCCTGATCGTGCTTCTCATAATGAAGGCCGGTAAGGAAAAAAAAAAAAAAATCTGCCCAGAGGATGTGACTCATAGCTTCCTTGAATCCTAAACGGATAGGTACGCAATAAATTATTATTATCGTCTAGATGTATAGGATGAGTAGAATGCGCTTGCTTTAGAGTGTGGGCCAATCCCAAACTTACCTAATATTCATATTCGAGTGACATAAGGTAGGTGTTTGTGTATTGTGTAGAAATTCCAATCCCACGAATTTGATAAAATTCCTCTAGGAATTCGATAAAACCCATGGAGACCCCCCTGGAGGCCAGTTCCCAACGTAATTGAGTCATGAAGAACAGGAAGGTTTTCTTCGAACAAGCGTACAATCTGTCATTGATCCAACCACAATATAATTCTATATTTCATAGAATTTTTAAGGTTTTTCTTTTTTTTAATTTAATTTAATTTTTTTTTTCTTTTTTTTTCATTCTACAGGTATTTTCTCTTTTTATATGTATGAGAATGAGACCATAAAAAAACTAACCTACACAATGTCAAAATCTTCAACGAAATCGGATCATATTCAAAGATTTCCAGACACATGACAGACTCGAAAGACAGACAGACTCGGAAGAAAATTGGTTTTTTAAACATTAATGTGAAATACGAGTGTACATTTCGATTCTGAACGAGAAGCATTTTTCAATCCCAAAGTTGAAGTATGTATAAAAACAAAAAGGGAAAACTTACGAAGTTTTGATTTATTTCACCAACTTCTCTCGTTGCAGGGCTGTGAAATGAAAGGGACTTTTAACGACGTGGAAGTTTTGGGGATGTTCGTTGGCTGCCTCTGCCACGATTTGGACCACCGAGGAACGAACAACGCTTATCAACAGAAGTAAATGATTGAACTATGCTGGAAGGAAGAACTATAAATTAAATTGTGTTATTATCATGAATTCTCAGATATTATGAAGATATTATGAAGACAATTAGAATCATGAATCTGCCGAAAGTTTGTATAGATGGAGATTTTTGAACAGTTTTTTCGTAGTTACCTTTTGTCTAACTAAAATTCCTTTGTTTTTATTGTTCGAAAATTTGTTGGTTTCAGACAGTGTTGGGAAACGCCATTTTGCAATTACTTCTGGTTTTGGTAACTTGTAAGTCAGGCTTTAACCACTCAATTCTTTTATTAAACCATACGGTTAGAAAATCTCTAGAATGCAATAGAACCAACCGGAATCGACGTAACATGTATTTAGAGTCAATAATTACACTTTAAATTAAATAAGTAATGAGCAATTCCGGCTGTTCCGTTTTATTCGTTAAAATGAAAGATATCAGTGAAAGCTTTCCAAAAAGGTGCTATATGTATATGGGGTATCCGTTGATTGGAAGTGAGCGAAAAGAGTGCCGTAAAAAAGATCCAACCTTATGAACATTTTGAGCCGAAAATTAGGACTAGTGGGTTTTCCAGGGTGCTGAATCCGAATTTGAAGTCGAAAATGCAAAATTCCGACTCATCGGAATCCCCCATTGCTACGTTTTAATTACAATTGTAATTAAAAAGGTGACTATTACAGAATTGGATAATTTCCCATTGGGCAATTATCGTGTATGAGAAAATTAAATTTCTTCTGATTTTGTGTTGTTATTTAGAATAAAATAACACGGTTGATAAAAAATAAAAAAATAATTTTTCATTCTGGTGGAGAAAACTTGGAGTAAAATCTCAGCTGTTGGAATAACAGCATTGCTCTTGAGAAACCCTTCTACGTCACACTAAAAGAACTGAACAGAAAAAGTGCGCTGAGATCGCATCGGGAGCTGTGAGAACTGGAATAATTTACATAATTAGTTAAAAATTAATTTATAATAATTAATAGTTCAACCACTTTGTTATTTAAGTAAATTTTATTCTCACTAATCAGGAGCCTGAACAGTGCTGGACTTTTTTTTTTTAATGAGTTTCGTTTGGTTGGCATCTTGGACGGATTTGGCCAATGACAGATGACACCCTTTTTGACGTCTCTTTCCCGCCATAGGAGAAAAATAAATATTTCAATATATTGTCTCAAATTACAGATACACTACTTTTGCCCTACGGCTATATTATTGTTTCTTTTGAGCCATTATTTTTCAGAAAAAAAAAATTAAAAAATAAAGAAATATCTAATTATACATATATGTTATTGATTGGATATGTTGTATTCTAGAGACTCAGGTAGTTCCAACGGTTTGGCTTAACATGGGAATTGAGAGGTTAGAGCCTCATTTACAACCAAAAACAAAAGTAATTGCAAAATGGCGTTTGCCCAACACTCTGGTTTCAGTAGATACGAAAACGGTTGGCCATTTGTCTCAATTTAAATGAATCCTTTCACAGGGCAGGTTCCGCGCTCGTTCTGTTGTACGGAACTACAAATACGATGGAGCAGCATCATTTCAACCATGCAGTTATGATTTTGAGTAGCGAGGTAAGTAAAATAAATAGTATAGGTTACAAATTAAGCATTTTGTTATATAGATAGGTACCTGTAATATCCTACATTCAATACACTATCTTGTATACCTGGGCGTTTCTATGTCATTACCAGGAAGTTACCGATGTTTTAGCGAATTTTCGGAGAAGATGAAGCTATTGCAATGGCTTCAACATTTTTGTAAGTAATGCAAATATTTTAGACCATTCCAAAACGATTCCTGAAAACACTTTTTCATAATGTATATTTATATATTTATCTGTGTCACTCCAAACAATATATCTGCCCGGAGGAATCGAGATAAAAATTTAAAAAAAATTAAAATGTCAATAATACAAAAAAAAGTTCCATTCATGCAGCATGAGTTGATGAGCGAATTTTCAAAGAATAATTTTAACCGATTTGGTGGGTGATTCTTATAGGAAATTTCACGCTTATTCCGAATATACCATATGTTCCTATGTTTAAGATGGTAATTCACACCTCAAAAAACGCGTTTTTTGACTCTAAATGTCGAAATTTGACCCCTTGGAGTACTCCAAAAATTCTGGCCAGCGAAATTGACCTTTCTTTTGATATTATTGACATTTTAAAAATGTTTTGGATTTTTTATCTCGATCCCTCGGGCAGATATCGTCTGAAGTGACTGGCATATATATATGTATGTTGAATTTCAGGAATCGTTTTAGAATGGTCTGAAACGGATTTCCACGAAGAAAATTTCCCAAACTTTTCATTACAAAAATTTTGAAGCCATTGCAAAAGCTTCATTTTCTTCGAAAATTCGAGTACTCTAAGGGCTCAAATTTTTAAAAATTAGAGTCGAAAATCGCTTCAAAAAACGTGTTTTTTGAGGTTTTTGGTGTAATTACCATCTTAAACATAGAAACATAATATGGTACATTCGTAATCAGCGTGAAATTTCCAATAAGAATCAGCCACCAAATCTGTTAAAAATATTCTTTGAAAATTCGCTCATCAAGTCAAGCTGCATGAATGGAACTTTTTCACCATATTGCTACATGAAAACTCATTTCGAGAAGTACTTGAATCAATTACCTAACCCTACCTAATTCGCTGACATCGATATAATTCCTGTTTTTGGTTGTAAAATACCTAAGTAAATCCCACAGGAAATCTGCTCTCGAATCAATAATCTACAGCAAATTAACTGACGAAATTCTAATCCTTAATTCAGCCTTTATCGTCCAATTGAGTGACTGGAAAATTAGTGGTTATGCAACAATAAAGAGAACGTGTCAAGGCAAAGAAGCCACGTGTAAGAAAATATAATGACATTTAATTGTCTTTAATTTTTAATCTTACAATCGTAATCTGCTCTAAAATGGAAATCCTGGAACAAACTCAATAAACACCTTAGATACGTAGAAAAAAGCAAGTTACTCCTGATTCGAATTTATTGTTTGATTCATTAATAGGAGGGTCGTATTTGATTTGATACAATAAACTGATACTAAATAGAAATTGATTTTTCTTTCACCACATCTAGATGTTTCCTGAGAATATGCTAGGAGTTTCTGTGATTTTACAGTCGATTGATCTCGGAGCAATTTAGAAGAACCCGATTTAGCAGTGGAAAAGTTCATATAATTTTGAATATTTGCATTAAATTAATTTACATGGATCATTATCTTTTAGATCCCGAATGAATTTTCTAAAAGATACTATTTTACTTAGTATTGCAAACTGATCATTTGAGATGTTATACACTATTAATTAAATTTAAGATTTTAAAAAGAATAATATCATAATATTATAATATTCATAAGGAGAAATGCTGTTTCTAGTTTTTGGAATATAATATATGCCTTATGTAGGTACAATGTATAATGATGTCACCATTTCAAGAACGTCGCCATTTTGTAATTATTGGCCACTGATGGGGGAGTAAGTCTTCTTTTCGTCATAGGGGAGTGTCTTATGATGAATGCATCTGTTAACAACTATATTTTCAATTTAAAAATCCAGACGATGGAAAAATTGGTATAGGAACTGTGGACCCTAAATATTTAGGATCTGGTAGAAAAAGTTCCATTCATGCAGCATGAGTTGGTGAGCGAATTTTCGAAGATTAATTTCAACCGATTTTTTGGGTGATTCTTATAGGAAATTTCACGCTGATTCCGAATATACCATATGTTCCTATGTTTAGGATGGTATTTCACACCAAAAACCTCGAAAAACACGTTTTTTAGCGATTTTTGAAACTAAATGTTCAAAATTTGACCCCTTGGAGTACTCCAAAAATTCTGGCCAACGAAGTCAGCCTTACTTTTGATATTATTGACATTTTAAAATTTTTTTGTATTTTTTATCTCGATCCCACGGGCAGATATCGTCTGGAGTGACATATATATATATATATACATATAAAAAAGTGTTAATTTTCAGGAACCGTTTTAGAATGGTCTGAAACGGATTTCCATGAAGAAAATTTTCAAAAATTTCCATTACAAAAATTTTGAAGCCATTGCAATAGCTTCATTTTCTTCGAAAATTCGCTAATGGAATAAGGAAATTGAATTGTACCTAATAGAATGACTTTTTTTAACAATCCAAATAAATAATTTGTTGTTGTCTGTGGATCTGTTGTTTGTTGTTCAAACTGAATTACGTAATGGTGCAACAAACAGACAAATTACCAGACGAATTACCAATGTAATCCTTAAAGTTTAGGATCTGATAGAAAACGGAATGAGGACATTTAATAATAAATTAACTCTTTCTACCAATAATATTAATATAGAAAATAACAAGAATACTCGTATTTATTGGTCAATTTTCCAGACGTTGAACATTTTCCGGAATCTGTCCGCCGAATGCTACTCGAACGTTATGCAAGTTCTCAAGCACAGCATTCTTGCTACTGATCTCTCTTCGTACTTTCAGTGAGTAATTAACAAATGTACTACTGTAGTAAATCCTCAATATAATTCAAAAACTTACAGTAGATAGGTAGGTACCTACTTATATGTGTAAAATAGAATTTTCTTCGATCATAGAGCAAGATCAAGGTATCTCTTTATGTTATTTTGAATTTAACTTACTACTCTACCACTAAACGCTATACTTACTTTTCCTAGGTACTAAACATCAGTTCGAAAAGATCATGTCACTTTTCGTGAAATTTCCCGTAAAATCTGAATCTGCAATAAAGAATGTTGGATTGTTTGTTGCCATTGCAGATATACTTTTTGGGTTGACGGTGAAATCATTTTCGGCTTTCTTCCGTTTGTAGCATTATGTTGCCTCTTCTGGGCTCTTTGTTGATTTAATAGTAACAGTAACACTGAACTTTTGTCCTGCTATTTTACCATTTTTACAGTAAAATGTAAAAAATCATGAAGATTTCAAACCTACCACATCAGGGCATAAAAAACCCCTCCCAAGACTTTCACATTGGTAGTTATTATTAAGTATCGACAATAACAGGCGGACTATTAAATTAACGAAGATCCCTGAAGATGCAACATAATGCTGCGAAACATGTAGGTTCAATAAATAAATCTACAAACGGAAGAAAGCCGAGAATAATTCCACCCTTAACCCAAAACTAAGGTTGGTTCCCCTGTATAGGACTACATGCTCACACTCAGTTCGCTAATACGGCAAATTGTGACTTTAATTTTCAGGAACAGGACCAAGTTTTTCAACCTGGTAGAAAGGAAAGAGTACTCGTGGGGTCTGGAGAGCGACCGAGAGCTCCTGCGGGGGATGCTGATGACAGCATCTGATCTCGCAGCCTCCTGCAAGCCCTGGCCGGTTCAGGAACAGGTGGCTTCCCTGGTGGCTACCGAATTTCTCTCCCAGGGTGACAAAGTAATTCTACAATTGATCATCATTCACTGTTAGGCTCGTTTGATCGGCGCACAGATGATGCTAAAAGGTGGTGAAATTATTTAAGGTAATAGACTCATTGGTAAAGCTGGGTTTAGCATAGGAAAGGCAAAATATAAGTGTTTAGCTGTTTATTATCACATTTCAACAGAAAATATAATTTAAAACAATTTTTTCCTATATGTTTATTCATTTATTGCATTTTCCCCGAATTCTTAAGAGGAGAAAAAAACAAAATGTTTCCTGAAATTCTTCAAAAATTGAATTAAGTCAAAAAAATTCATTTAAAATTTTAAAAATTTAAATTTAAATTTCAAATCAAAAAACTTCTTTCTAAAATTCAAAACAAATGTGGCTAGTGCTCTTGGTAGAATTTGCTGAAAGTGCCCCAAAAATCACCACATTTTCACAGAATGTGTTTCAGGATGTCCAGAAACAAAATCTAGGTTTTGTTCGGCATGATACTGAACGATTCAGGCCAAAGCGCATTTTTGCCGTTGCACATTAGTAAAAGAAGTGAAAAATAATGAGAATGCGCACACTTGCGCACGATCTGACTTTGGAGTCACATTCTGGGGTCCTAACTGAACACACAGAAAAAAAAACTCCGTTTAGACACGTAGATACATCGACTTTTTTCGATTTTCTGATTTTTTCAGCTTTTTTGATACGTAAAAATCGATGAAGGCCAATTTAATGAAGAGAACATTTTTTTATGTCTTCGGATACATAGCCTGAATACAAATCAATAGTGGTTTAAGGCTTAATTAGTACCTACGTGGGGCCCGCCACAGCCAAAAAAAAGTACTGGTAAAAATGCCAATCTCCAACTTTTCGACCCCCTGCACTCCTCCAGACAGCTCGAAACGACAAAAACAGTATTGCTCGTTGTTCATATATATATCAGCTAAAGAATCAACATTAAACCGATCGGCTAGATGCGTTTTTTTTTCGAATTTCTGCCACCTTTTAGCGTCATCGGCCCCACTGTGCGGCGTTTTCAAATAATCCAGAATAAATTAGGCCACTCTCGGCAACACTCACTAAGGTTACAGGTAAGTTACGCATTAAGTTACACTTTTTTCACGTTATGGTTCAATTCGGAATTGCTTTATTTCAACAGAATTTTGGGAAAACTCAAAAATCCTACAATTTAAATAAACTTTTATATTTCAAGTAAACCCCAAATGGAGCTGGTATACCAAATTTTATTAATTTTGGCCCATAACTAAGGAAAGTGCCGACGACGGAAAACGGCGGATGGACGGATTTTTTTTTTTTTTTTGTTTATGTATACA
>JAEMON010000013.1:24372763-24383637 GCA_030264115.1 Lygus lineolaris
TGAAAAAATGTTTCGTGCTCAACTCCAAAGGTTCATTATTGCAAATAATAAACCAATAGGAGGGGTTCCCACAGAAATTGCCCGTCCGTAAGGAACAGGTTAAGGAAAAAAGTCAATGATCGCGAATGACGCATGACTCTAAGAAAGGGAGCTTTTAGGGACCGCACTTGAATTATAGGCATTATTATCCACTTGAGATAAACAGTAATCCTTCGTATCCATTGTGGCGAATCGGTTCAAGGTTCAATCGGGTTTTAATTCCAGTACTTCGAGGTAATCGTCGGTACAGGGACAATAAGTATCAAAGAGCGATAGAGTGAATTTTAGTGATGTGAGCCAAATAATAGTATTCATACCCATGCACGAGCAATGATGCAGGTGCATAGTAGGTTCGAGTTCGAGATTTCACTTTGTGGAAGAAATAGTTCAAATGATATTGAAACAATGAGAAAAAATGAATTGAAACAATCTAGGTCACAAAACCCATTTTACCTACGAATTCACCACAGCCAGCACTCAAAATTAGAAAACCCAAGTCAAATTTGGAACAATTTTATGGGGTCAAAAGGTTAATTATGAAGATGAAGATTAAATTGCACCTTGTAATAATCACAAGAACCTCTAAAGATTATAACTGTAAGAGTATATAGGCACTTGTAGGTATTAAAAACCTACCTTTCAAGTAAACAGACTATAAATCCTAGAGAAAATGTTTATAAAAGAATGTATGTAAAAGAAGATGTAGGTATATTGGTTTTTACCATTTTTCTCAGCCAATTTTGGGCCGATTCTGATGCGGTTTGCGGCATTTTTCTTGTTATTCAATTCTCAAGAGTATAATTTCCATGTTGTAATTTTATATTTTTTCCATCCTTTTTAAAATTAAAATTCAAAGGGGCCACTCCAAACCCCTAGAGAATGATAAAATAGGAAAAATGCCGCCCACCGCATCAAAATCCGTTGAAAATTGACTGAGAAAAATAGGAAAAACTTTGGGACGCTAAAATGGTTAGGGGGGGGTAGGGGGGACGTTATGGTCCTAAGCTGTAATAATGTTATAGTAAGAGTTCCTATAAACTCTTCGGTAGCCGAGATTTTGGCATTTTTGGTGAAATTTTGGGGAAAGCATAGGGTAGTGGGTAATGACCAAAATAAACAGGGAATTTGACGATTTTCAAGTATCTATTCCTCGGTCTAAGTATCTATCTCGTTCAAATTTTCACAGCATGTACCTATAGTCTTTCTTTTCAATCAAATGGGACCGTTTTTTGACAGGTTTAAAAAAATATTTTCTACATGCGATCCAAAAAGTGGCTTTTTTGACCCCGATTTTTTTGTATTCATAAAATCGTATCACCTAAACCAAACCTTATTCAACGTACAAAACTATTCCACTTATTTGAAGCTCTTTTATTCCCCTATCAGGGGAAAATTGGCTCACCTCGCTGCGACGAATGGTTCTTGAGAAAACGATACCCAAAGTTGAAAAAAAGTTATTTTTCAGGACACCTGTTTTTCTGAAACTTTTGCCTCTACGCATCTCAACACAACTTTCAGTGCCTTGCACGATCAATAATGATAATGATGCAGAATGAATTAAGAAGAATAACACTGCACTGATGTTATTATCACCTGATGTTATATAGTTTTTGAGTATCCATGCACGTTGAGTATCCATTTTGGAGTAAGCGGACAATCCATCCTACGGCACCGGGGAGCTGGATTTACAATTTTTTTTCTCATGAACTTAAGAGCATCAAAAATTAATTTCGAATACATCATCTTGTTCGTTAGATTCTCTAGTTTTTTTTAGTAAAAAAAAAAGTTGATTTTTTTTTTCTTTTTCTACCTACCCACTACCCTTAAGCGTTTTTCCCTCTTCTGATCATCGTGCTTATGTTGTGGCGGTCGACAAATGGGGATTTTAGTGGTATTTCTTTATTTCATCGTAAATTACTATGGTCTCGAAATAGTTGAGACTTTGAAAATTTATTGTTTCAGGAAAGAGATGAGCTTCACATTGAACCTGTAGCCGTAATGGACAGACATAGAGTCCACGAACTACCGCGACTGCAACTGAGTTGGATAAAGGATATTTGCCTTCCTCTGTATCAGGTAGGTACGCCATTTAAGCCAAGAAAGCGCTGTCAATTAGGTAGGTACTATTATTAATTTCTGTGAGCTTGTATACATTCTCATCACTCCTAATTGACTCGAATTCTCTCTTACTGTACTTCCAAGTTTGATCGAAATTTGATCAGGTACAAAATTCGAATTTCCCAGTGGAGCGAGAATAGTTCTTCCTCTACATATAATCTTACCTGACATCAACCTTAGTTATTATAGAGAACGGTTCTAATTTTCTTATTTGATTAAATGAAAATTAAATAAATTAGTTTTTCAATAAATATTTATTTGCTTCTTCTTTTTTTTGCTGAAGTTTGAATTTTTTTTTTTTTTTTTTTTTTTGTAGGTAAGCATTTATGAATAATGAATTCGCCTTTGTATTCAAGTTCCCTTGAAATGAATTATTCCAAAATTCCAGACAATCACAAAATTCCTAACTGGAATGGGACGAATTTAAAAGATTCTCTCAGCGTGAACGATTTATATCGATTTTCGAGAGTCGAGACTGGGTTAATGTAACGAATAGAATCACTTATGTAAATATTGATCTCGATGCCTAGAAATTTAATTTTTATTTAATTGAATTTTGCTTCCTTATTACCGTTATCTCAGTTTCTAATTGACCACGATTGGATCTTTAATATCTACTGAACAAGCGCAAATTTGAATTTTTTTGTCATGGGCGTAGCTCCGGAACTACTCTAATTTTCAGGGATTAAGCGGATTATACCCTAAGAGGTCCCTTATAAATTTCATAGCAATCGGACTACCAGTATCGTGTGCGCATGCGCAAACGTGAATCACCTGAAACTACGATTTCTCAGTTCCAATTGTCAACCTTCAATAACCCTTCAAATTTGAACGAAATAGGTTCAATTTGGAACTGAGAAATCGTAATTTCAGGAAATTCACGTTTGCGCATGCGCACTCGATACTCGTAGTTCGATTGCTATGAAATTTATAAGGGACCTCCTACAATATAATTCGCGTAATCCCTGAAAATGTCACATAACATGGACGTATAGAATCAGTTAGTGAATAGCAAAATTGGTAGAATACTTCCGGAGTTATGCCTATGAAACTAATAAATAAATGAATAATAATAAATAAATAATCAAGTTTGCGCATGCGCAGTAGCCATCCAACTGTGGCGATATTCTTAGGTAATTGTCTTGGAGCCAGTCCTCAACTGCACTCCAAATTTGAGCGGATTCGATCCATTAAGAAAAGGAAGGAAATTCACGTTTGCGCATGCGCACACGCTACTAGTGGTCCGACGGCTATGAAATTGATAGGGGACTATCTAGGAATTGAATTTTTATTTAATTAAATTTTTTCTATATTACAGTGTTTGGGGCAAATGAACCCGAAACTGAACGTGATGACGGAAGGGGCTTTGGAGAACATCGCTCGCTGGGAGCAGATGGCTGAGTCGGGCGGCAGCATCTCACCCTTACCAGCTTGAAGATCCAATTTTAAATTTCCTTAAATCTGCACGTTTGTGTCACTTTCTACTTCTTCAAGGTGTGAAAAGGGTGGTCAGCAGAGAACCATCATTTGGTGGTGCACAAAATCAACACAGAGCACACCCTCTTGTTGTCCACAAAGGAGCATCATCTAGTGCAAAGATTGAAGCATCGTCTTGTGCACATTCATTTCTTCAAATTCATTTCTTGATCGTAAAAGCTCGTTAAATGTCCATATTTTGGAATTCATCCTCTGTAATCCTACTCTGTACTAGGGCTGCGCCATCGATATTTTTCTCTAAACATCGATGTTTTTAGCATCGTTGTGCGATGTGTTTTCAATATCGATGTTTATTTACGATCCTATCGATGTTTCTTCTTTTCCCCTGTTATCGATCTCGCCAAACTGTTTTGTTTCTTCTGATTCCAAGATCTGCATCTTGCGGAACTATGAGCAAGTTCACTAGCCAAAATGCACTCCGACCTCTGATTTTTTGTGATAGCTTGATAACAATAATCCCTCCCTCCTTGTCAGTCTGGATCGTGTCCGTGCTTACTTTTTATTTTCCGTGAAATCTGTGCTTATTCATTTTAAATTATTTCGGTTTCTTCATACCCTAGTGCCCTAGTGTAAAAAAAAAAAAAAAAAAAAAAACTGGCTGTTCCTAGTTTTTGTGATATTTTGTTATAGTTAAATACAAACGTTGTGACGAATTGCTTATATCTTATTACTTTTCCCAAATGATCAAATCACCTACTCATTGATAGGAAGTTTTTGTTATTGACATGGAATTCAGACCGGAATTTTGAGCAAAGCCCTCACTGCTCCAATTTTCAGCTAAAAACTACTTTTATTAAAAATTTTGAAATAATCGATGTTTTTAAATATTGATGTGTTTGGTCGATGGTTTTGTTAACATCGATGTTGGGATTTTAAAACATCGATGGGTTTGGTCGATGTCGCAGCCCTACTCTGTACCATTCTTGGACGCGATAGTCAGTTTTTATATGTACCTATAATGTAAATAATGAAACGTGAATTATAGTATAGAAGTCATTTTTGAAATGAGACCAAAAATGCGATGAAAATTACCTTTTCGCATTTGTGTAAATTTTTCCTTGATTATACTGACCCCTGTTAATGATTAGTGTTTGTTATTTTTCAATTATTATAAAGTTGTAATCCCAAGTAGTAACATAATATTGGAAATAAGAGATTCATATACATGAGTTCAGATTAACCCCTTTAAAGTAGGGGAATACACTTCAAAGTTAATTTACGAAAGCCGTCATTTTATTAATAATCAAGCATCCAGAATATGATTAATTTAACCGCAACCATAGGAGACCAAAAACTCTAAAGAATTTGATCGGCGAATTATTTCCCAATGTTAGTTGTTAAGAGATTTACTATGATATCGCTTTGTAAAATTGCATTGTAGCAAGAGGATTCTATATTTTGCATCCATAAATAGTTTGACAAGTTACAACAAATTATTGCAATCGTCAACTGACTGAATTATAGTTTGCGGATAACTTTGCATCTTGAGAATTTGAACATTAATTTAAAAATTGTGTAAATTTGTCGTTAAGACATTACATGTAAATAGCGAATTGATCCGAGAAAATCTTTGAAAAAAAAGGAAAATTTTGACAAATACAGTTACTTATAAGATTAGTTAATAATAATTAGTTGATTAAAATTTGAACAAAAACAAAATACATTTAGAGCTGAATGACCTGCAGTTGGTCTCATTCGATGGATATTTAATTTTCAACAACTTTCAACTCGAGTTGTTTTTTGATTTGTGCATTTCATGTTGTGTTGTGTGACTCAAAAAAGGACCATGAGGTTATTTTCGGTACCTATATTATTCGATGAGCATGAAATTTCCCGATAAAGGTATGTACGTACTTTGAAATATCTCAATCTGTATATTTTGTTAGATAATCCCAACTTTTCGAAGACTTGGAGCTAGAGACACACGAATATCTACTCCTCTACATTGGGTGGATTAGCTAAGCTAGATACCTACCTACACCTAGGGCGGGATTTAGAGACGGACCTCGAGGTTCAAGGAGACCTTGAGATGGTTTTCGAGGATTACTTAAGCCGAATCCGTTTCCAAATTCCGAGGAGACCATCTCAAGGTCTCCTCCTTGGAACTTGAGGACCGTCTGTAAATCCCGCCACTATTCTTTCTACTTCTAATATAGAGTGTCTCTACCGAAGATCCAATCGCTTCCACTTTTCAATACCACTGGCCTTAATCGGTGGGATGAGATTATTCAATGATGAATTAAAGTTTTTCTACATAGTTAACTACCTTATTAGCGTTTCAAATAATTTATATTGAGCTGCATAGACTTATCTCCTTTTTCTCCCCAGAAAGTGATATTATGAGTGATAATAACCTTGATATTATTTTACTATTCTGAATATTTTAGTGTACATTAGGTTGATTATCACAATATTATTATTGTCATAATTCATATTACAATAAACTTAGTTTTTATTAACACAGATAGTCTTCATTATGTACCCCAACATCCAGAACATCAATGGGGAATTATCGTGTATGAGGAAATTGAATTTTGTCTGCCTTTCTATTGTTATTTGGAATAAAATACCACTGTTGATATCAAGAAAAATTTTCCAAAGGCTCTTTTGAGAAATGCTTTCCTACGTCACACTAAAAGAACTGAAACCGAAAAAGGATGCGCTGGGATCTCATCGAGAGCCGTGAAATTAGAATAATTTGAATAATTAATTAACAATTAAATAATTCAATCAATTTATTAATCAAATTCAATTCTCACTAATCTGGAGCAGAACAGTGTTCGGCTTTGTGTTGGGTTTTGTTAGGTTGTCACCTTGAACGGGGTTGGCCAATGACAGATGACACTCTTTTCAGTGTCACTTTCCCGCCACATTACAATGATAAATATTTCAATAAATTTACTAAAATTGCAGATACACTATTTTGGCCTTATGACTTCATTAGTATTTCTTCTGAGCCATTATCTTTCAGAAAAAAAAATTAAAAAAATGATGATTCCCAATTCATTCTTTTAAATTTGTATACGTGCCCACAGGTGATTGGAATTACATAAATACTATTAACCCTCTAACTATCAGAAAGTTTTCCGGCCATCCAGAACGCCTTTAGCAGTCTAGAATCATCCAGCTCTTCGTCTTCTTCCTTGGAGGAAATTTTCTTTAAGAACCAGCTCTGATCTCCGTAGATGTCGTTTGCCTTTCCATTATTATAATTATTCATTATCCAAAATCGGCATTTCGGGGAAGCAAACTCCCTGGGCTTACCTCGTGGAGCTACTGGAGATAAACACTTTGTTGTTGTGAATTTCAAATTATTTAAAGTGGATAGGTAAATAGGCCAACATTCCTTAAAAACCAAATATTTTAATCAAAGAAAAATACTTCCAATTTTGTAATCAAAGAGAAATGTTACCAATTTTGTTAAAGAAAAAAATTCTCCCAATTTTTTTAAATTTGCTACCAATTTTTTAGAATTTGCTACCAATTTTTTAAAATGTGCTTCCAATTTTATCAACAAAAAAATGCTTCCAATTTTTTAATCAAAGAAAAATGCTACTAAATTTTATAATCAAAGAAAAATGCTTTTGCGATTATAACAGTCTTACAATACCTAATATAAATGAAATTTCAGTAAGTCGGATAAGATAGATTGATTGTGGGTACGAGTGCGGTTGAAAGCCATAAGAAATTTCGGTGTTGCAAAATCGATGAAGCCATTTTTGTTGCCTACGCAAATATTTTGAAAAGTCCCATTCATAGCAAGAGTTGATGAGCGAATTTTCAAAGAATCATCTTAATCGATTTTGTGGGTGATTCTTATAGGACATTTCACACTGATTCCGAATATACCATATGTTCCTGTGTTTAAGATGGTAATTTACATTTTTTTTAAACTCAAAAAACGCGTTTTTAGCGATTTTTGACTCTAAATTTTCAAAATTTGAACCCTTGGCGTACTCCGAAAATTCTGGCCAACGAACTCATCCTTAATTTTGATATTATTGACATTTTGAAATTTTTTCAGATTTTTAGCTCGATTTCTCAAACAGATATCGTCTGGAGTGACACATATATTAAAATATATATATACATATAAAATTAAATTTCGGAAATCGTTTTAGAATGGTCTGTTCCATGAAGAAAATTTTCAAAAATTTGCATTATTTAAATTGCCATTTATTGCCATTGCAATAGCTTCATTTTCTTCGGGAATTCGCTAAAACCCAGCCCAAAATTATGCCATTGCTAGAAACCATTAAAGCCCCACACTGAACTGTAGACATGATTCTGCAGGTTTGATTTGATTTTAAAAAGTTGTAGTTTTTAGAACCTCGATGAGGCCTACAACGAGGTTTGCTCAGGCTAAACAATCTAAACGTATGCCAACTGAGATAAGGGTAGAGATAACTAGAGCGGTTTGAAAGAAAATCAATATCTCTTCGTTTGAAGTGGTTGAGAATTTATTGGCGGGTTTATACTTTCGTGCTTTTTGAAATAACAAAATTCCACGGCCTTGTTCGGTTTCCAAACTGTAGGTAGTAGACAAAACGAATAAAAACCTATTTTGTGCGGGGAAGAATTAATGGACTGTCAGATAAGGATAATTTAAAATTTAAAATTTTGTCAGTTCAGTTGAAAATAATGTTTTTGGGCTGTTTCAGTGGGCAGGTGTGAGGTTAATATAAAATAGCATCAAACGGGTTACATAACGCCTTATCAACGTTGTAGCAAGCCTGTGGGTCGCCTGTAATTACTTCCAGTGGAATTCGCGGTTCACAATGCTGTGTTATTATTCTTAAACTACTTTAGTGTGCGGGACATAAAGCAAGGTCGCCGAGTATCCTCTGTTGGTGAGGTCTTGACCGTTTGAAGTATCAGAAGTACCTGGGAGGTGAGACCGTCGTCGTTCGAGAGGCCCCAACATTCCCACTGGGTGAGATTTTATGAAGTACTAAGCATATATATTATAACTGTTTATATCAAATGTTTCAATTTCGACGTTTCATTCATTTTACTATCGAAACGTCCGCCCCAAAAGTAGGTAGCATGTCCAATGCGAACGAAATGTACCTAATTATCCATAGGATGAGACCAACACTAGCTATCAAACTATCAGTAACAATCCCCAACAAACATCACCTTCAAAACTTGTACCGTGGAACGACGTAACTTTGCTCCATTTTTTCCCATAAAAATATTTTTTCACAGTTAATTTAATACGCTTATTTTTCGTATTTAATTTTGAATATAAAAACATATTTCAGCCTTCCAGAACCTAACTAGTCGATCCAAGACCAGCCCAATTTTCATTTCTCGTTAACTATAATTATTTGTTTTCGGAGCAAACTATCAGGGGGGAGTTGGGGACATTGCACCAGTTTGGTTAACTCTATAAAACCTATATAATATATAACCTCTATAAAACCTCCATAAGACCTCCTAAGCTTTATATACCTCTATAAAACCTCTACATACCTCTAAAATAACCTCTGTAAGACATCTATAACCTCTACAATACCTCCATAAAACCTCTATAATACCTCTATAAAACCTCTACAATACCTCTAAATAACTCTATAAAACCTATATAATACCTCTATAAAACCTCCATAAGCCCTCCTAACCTCTACAATACCTCCATAAAACCTCTACAATACCTCTAAATAACCTCTAGAATGAAACAGGAAAATGCTGGCAATTAAATTCTTGACATGATACTGTTAAGAATGTGGTATCGTGGGGGTGATTAAAATATAACTGGTTAATTACTTCATGAAGATATATTGAATCTATAACTGGGGGATGGGATAATGGTCACCACGGGGCGTGGCGGTCACGATAGCAGACTGTCCCCTCTCCCTATAGCCAGTCCGTGACAATACCTATGTCTAAAGTATCAGTGGTAAGATTGAAGGGTGGAATAACCTCCTTCGTTTAGGCGGGAGAAAACCCGACATAACCTTCCATCAGCACATTGGGAAGGTGTTCGAAACTTCGCATATATGTGAGGAACCACCTTGATTTTTCTTGACTGCTTGGTTAGTCACTTTTTCAATGACGTCACAAAACAACAACAACAAATTTTGGAGCAACATTTACCTAGTTTCACGCGGTTACAACATCGATATGATTTGTTGAAATGGATGGTCACGTACGAAACCACAGAATACCTATTATACTAACGAAGTTTCGAAACAGGGTTTTCCAAGCGATTAAGGACACTGTAACCACGAAAAAATGAAATTAAAACACCCAAGATCTATGAGGAATTGAAAAAATTCGGAATTGAAATTTGTTATAGTTCTAAACAAATCGTTACTGTATGTATACATAATACAAGGCAGATGCTGCATAGATGTTACTAGATAAAGATAGTCGGGGTTCAGCCAAAAAGTACCTAGTTAAGGAATGACATATTCACTTAATGACAACGTTTCGGGTAAGAGCTTCGTAAAGAGACTTTTGTTGGGTTGCTCCTAGGATTCACCTGAAGATGGGTCCAGTTCGACCCGAAACGTCGTGAATGATGTGAACATGTGATTCCTTACCTACTTTTCGGCTGAACCTCAAATATCTTCATCTAGTAATATATATTTCCTACAATCTAGATAAGACAAAAATAAAAAGTTGATCAAGCTAAGATTGTTGATCTAGCTAAGATCGAGCTACATTTAGTTAACGAAGTAGGTATCTAAATAGATCTCGTTTTAAATGTACGAGTACATTGCAATTCGGTTACAATTACATACAAGGTTTGCCTGCTTTTTTACTTAGGGCGGCATAATGAGTTTGGAACCATTGACAAAGGAGCAAGAGGAGCGCATATTGAAGGATATTGTGTACAGCAGATCACAACTGCGTCCAGACATAGTGCAGTTGAGAGAATGGTTGAAGAAGCAAGAACACCTACCACTCTGTCGACTAAAAGGTACATAAATATTATACGGTTTAAATTCAGGTTGCTGACCAAATATAAGGAGCATAATAATAGGGATATATTATGTCACGTATGTCTATTTGTGTTTAAAACACGCTCAAACGGCTACACCACGTAACTTGTTACTTCGTAAAAACACCCTTGAGCTGGGTTCACGTCAAGCCACAACGGCGCCGCACTGAAGTCCGCAAAACCGCAAAGAAGTAAAACCTTAATTGAATCTGATTGGCTGTTCTCCATTCTTTAGCTAGGGCGCACATTGAGCTGCGTCACGCAGTCCACT
>JAEMON010000013.1:24386779-24396953 GCA_030264115.1 Lygus lineolaris
TGGTTGTGTGCCATAGCAAAGACATGAAATGTCAAAAAACGAACGGCGACAATGATGAATGAATTATGTGTATTATAAATATAAAATTATATTGGTGACGTATTTTCCAGGAAGCGAATCCACTGAGAGTTAAGAAAATTATAATCGCAAGTGCTCCTCCAGTACTAGCTGCGGCCATCAACAATATTTTCCTACCATTCATCAGTCTCAAGATTAGAGAACGGGTAATATTAACAACGTATCATTATACCTGATAAATTATCATAAATTATCATAATGAAAACCTCATATCTCTATTTTGGTAAATTTTACAGGAGAGGCACTTTCTAAAGCTGTTTTTGTGTACGATATTGAGTCTATTTATTTGTTTTTGACATTTTGGCAGTGGTATTAAAGAATGCCTCGTACCATTCATCATGATGAGGCAAAATGTGAAATACTGCCAGGACTGCGTCTCACACACAGTTTGTTGTGATTCCACAACCTGTGAAAACCATGTATCTATCCGTATTTTTTGTTTTAAGATACGAGGTATTCCTACTGGCCATTTCGTCGCAACAAAAAAACTTTTCTTGCACACCTCTAGAGGGCAAAATAATAGTTTTCCGCCGAAATTCAAACCACAGGACGATGAGAAACGAGGTTTTCATTTCAAAAATCCAAAAACTCATTTTTGGAAAAAGTTGCAGATACGAGGTTTTTATGTGATGCCATCGATAAACTGAATTCAACTCTCGTCTTTGAAGGGTTTCAACATCCAACAACAAAACTCGTCATTTTATTGTTTTTTCCATGACAAATATCGGTCTTTATTTATTTAGCCCTTTCATACCTAAGAACAATGAATAGAAAACTCATTTCGGGTCATATTCTATGAATTCATCGATTACAATAAAGGCTTATTTTATTATAAATGCGATGTCTATATCAGGTAGGCTGGTACCTAACAATGAATCCATATAATTTGATCTGAAATGAGTTTTTAGTGAGTGTAATTTGAAATCAATAAATGCTAAACCCCAAAAATTCTGGCCAACGAACACATCCTTTCTTTTGATATTATTGACGTTTTGACTTTTTTTTAGGGGGGGGGGGGGGGGGGGGTAGCTCTATTCCAGGCTCAGAAAGATAATCGTCTGAAGTGACACATAAACAGGTGCCATTCCTTCAAGGGATCTATTCTACAACTGATTTACAACAACTTTTGTCCTATGACATTTTTTTTCGGAGACCCCTTAAAAACCCGAATTTTTTCATTTTAAGATTATTTTTGTGTTTCCGACCTTTTCTCACTAAAACTGTTGTAACTCTTTTTGGATACAATGGAAAATTAAAATTGATTACACCGTTGCAAAGAGCTTAACATTTCCTATCTCCTAACATCAAACTGACATTCCTTAAATAGTACTGAAGGGTCCAAAATAAGCCTAAACATTGAAGTTGCCTGATTTTTTTGAAACCACTAATTTCTTCGATCGGCTGTGGGTCCCGATATTCGCCTTCTAATCACTGTCCGGTGACGGAAAAAACTTCCTTGAAACCTCAGCTTTCCCATTGTATTAGTCAACAAAAAATTAAAATATAACTATGAGCTGTTGAATAAAGTGGAAATTTTCAGGATTTGACAATTTTTCCTCTTCAAGTTCATTTTTCACCCATCTTGTTCACCGTTCTTGTCCACCAGGAGATAAGAAATTTAACGCTCTTTCCAATGGTATATTTATTTTCAACTTTACACTGTTTTCACTTTAAAGGTGTTATGGTTGTTTTAGTGATGAAAGGTCGAAAGAAAAAACAAAATCTTAAAATTGAAATAACTCGAAAAATAAGGGGTTTAAAAAAGTCGTATTCATGCAGCATGAGTTGATGAGCGAATTTTCAAAGAATAATTGGTGGGTGATTCTTACAGAAAATTTCACGCTAATTCCGAATATCTCATGTTCCTATGCTTAAGATAGTAATTTACACCAAAAACTTGAAAAAATTTGAACCCTTGGATTAGGTACTCCAAAAATTCTGGCCAACGAACTCATCCTTTCTTTTTATATTATTGACATTATTTAAATTTTTTATTGTTATTTTTTATCTCGATTCCTCGGTCAGATATCGTCTGGAGTGACACATAATATACTTATGTAAATATATAAATATATATATACATATTAAAAAGTGTTACATTTCAGGAATCGTTTTAGAATGGTCTGAAACGGATTTCCATGAAGAAAAAGTTCAAAAATTTGCATAATTTAAATTTTGAAGCCATTGCAATAGCTTCATTTTCTTCAAAAATTCGCTAAAAACCTCTAGAAGACATATTTGTTGCAAATTTTTTGTAGAATCGATGCCTTGAAGGAATGACACCTGTTAGGTAGAAACCCTGTACAAAAAGTGTCAATTTTCAGGAATCTTTTTATAATGGTCTGAAACGTTCCATGGAGAAAATTTTAAAAATTTTGCATTAAGTAATAAATTTTGAAGCCATTTCAATAGCTGAATTTTCTTTGAAAATTCGCTAAAAGCAACTTCTAATATATTTGTTATCGTTTCAGTATATGATATCAAACGAGCCGTTGGAAAAAATCGTCGATTGCGTCGAAATGTTGCCCAGTGACTACGAGGGAGGCAAGGAAAAATCACTGGCGGGTTTGGCAGGTACATGAATTGGTCAACCAATCAGATAATTTTTGATATGGTACCAAATATTCAAAATGAAGAAAGTAAAAAAGTTCACTCATTTTCTCTCCTAATGTCCTAATGTCCTAGGACTCTATTTCTTCTTAAAGAAATTCCTACAATGTAGAATCCCGTTTTTTGTCATACTTTTCCACCATGTTCTTGTGGTTTTGTACATAAATACATTTTGTTTTAATTATTGATAGTACCTACTTAACTGTCTACTTAGTAATAATATAACCTTCTGGAAACAGTCATATACCTACTCGAGGGTACAACATATTTTATTCTTCTATTCGTATTTCAGAAGAATGGAAAGCTACGCTCAAAAACACTCTGTCAGGATTATCAAAGCAGCTTCAAGAAGGAGTTGACGAAAACAGACGACCGACAGTGGAAGGGGGGATCCAAAATCCTTACTTCGGGCTTAACGGCTCCATAAAATCGTTAGTTGTTGATTAGTATTATTTGAATTGTAAAATTTGTAAATATAGAAAATTATTTATGAAAAACGATCAACCTCTTACCACCTCTACCAGCCACACGATGACTACGGAGGATATTAAAATAAGTGACTGAAGAATAAATACTTAATAAATAGGTAGGGGGAGGGGTCCCATGTTTAGGAACATAATTTATGATGATGATGATTACCTTAATCGTACGACTTCGTACCGTCCTGTTTAGGAGACAGTACTCATCACATGTAGAAGAATGCATTGAAAACTGTACACGATTTAACTCGAAATTGCCTATTTCAAAAAACAACAACAACGAAATCGCTGTCGTTAGAACGAAGGTCGCAGAGCTTCGATTTAAACGGATGAGGTTTTCATACGGAACTGGAGACTTTTTGCGCGCGAACCGAAAAAAAAACCGGGCGCGCAAAAAACTGTCCGAGGGGATCAGGAAATGTTGAGCGCGTCGGTTGAGCGCAGTTCTCGAGTGCCGTGCAAGTTGGAAGGACCTGTGGAGTGACTGATTGGCGAATTCACGTTCAGGCGAATTTTTCGGAGAGAATAGTTCGTTCGACAGAGAGACTTTAGAACTTCGCAATACCAGAACAAACGGTAAGTGGTTTATTGTGTTTATTGTAGGTTTATTGTATTTATCTCATGAGTACATACGCGGATGTTTAGTAGGATTAAGGGCGAATTCAGAAGACCCTTCCAGTCCACGCAGTAGGACACAGGTAATACTAAGAGAATTTTCCACTCACCACTCATTTTCCAACACTTTTGGGCAAATGTAGCCAATCAGCACGTACCGATTGTTGACGGTAAAACAACTTGAACCCTGGAATACACCCAAACCTCATCCTAATTATTAAACGCTGGAAATTGTTACACATCGATTTAGATATTTTATTTTTTCAATGGTTCTTTGTAATGTAAAGAAGCTCCGAGCGACTATTTAGCTGGAGTTTTGCAGTAATGATCTCGGGTTTAACCCGCCCAATCCCTGAAAATTTGATCAAAATAGGACCATAACTTCATTACTTATAGTTTTGCTTCGTTTTTTTTCTTTGAAAAGGAATTGACCGTACAGTAAGACACGGAACCAAAATTGTTAACTATCTATCTATCTGAAAGGCTAAATTCACAAAAATCGTTCTGGTAATGGCGATACTTCTATATTTTGTATGCCCTATTTTCGTTTCGAACAACTAAACCAGGAACTCGACGGTCAATTTATGATATTATTTACATGTTGGTTAGATTTACCCATTCTGTTTTGTAGATATGAAAGGCTTTTATACCTACAGATAAAGATAAGAAAGGTGCATCGAAAGGACAGGAGGGTGATAGCAGGACAATTTACAGCATAACTCTTTATGAGGCCTATGGGCGAAAGCGCTAAGCTACGAAGAAAAAGGAGACGATTGGAGAACAAATAGCAACAAATAATAAGAGAAGAAACATTTACTTCTCCCCTCAAAAAAACTTTTCCAAATCGTTTCCAAATTGCAATTTTCTATGTCCTCACACAAAATGTCTAAATCTCGGCTACCTATCAATGAGTTTACCTATAGAAACTTTTACTAAAATCGTGTTACCTATTCTATTTGGGACTAATAAGTGGAAAGAAGGAATAACATCTCCTTCCCCTAACCATTTCAGTATTGAAAAGTTGTTAATAAGCAATCAATTTCAAATATACCTAGGTGTTCCTGCGTTCTTTCTATTATTCGATTCTGTAGAGCCGTCAACTATTGTGATTTCAAATTCCTATTACTTATAAAATAACTTATAAAATGTTCGAAGTTTAAGATTCGAATAGTTTATTGCTTTCAGGATTTGAAAAAGAGGAAGAATTAGGAAAATAGAAATAAAATTGGTAAATAATTGGCTGAGCGAAGTTTGGAAAACTGTTCAACACTCCTCCGGTACCACTTTTGATTGATTTAGGGTCTTTTCCAACTACATGTGTTATTCAAATAGTTTCACACGCTTCTGAATATTCTATCTCTGTTCCAACTGGTTTAAAAGTGCAACTTGCCCTATTGGTGCGAAATGGAATCCGGTTCCAACTGCCATTAGTTGCACTCGATTCGAATAGTCTCACCCCTGAGGAGAGGAAGAGTAGTGATGAATACAGGTATATCTTCTGTCTTCCCTCAGGTTCGAGACTGTGTCAATGTAAACTTAATATTATTTGAATTGCGGATTTCAGTATTGGAAAAAACCTTTAGTTACATACCTTCTCACTCATTGTCAGTTGTGCAGCAGCAGAAGAAGGAGAACATATAATTATGTTTTATTTAAGAAAATATAAACTTCGTAAAACGATGGAATTTTAATAAAACGATTAGGATTTGCCGGTTTTCGCAACGAATCCGGATCTGCCGATACAATAAAAAATTTTAAAAAATTTTAAAATTTAAAAAAAAAAAAATACTTAGGTACCAACCACTTTTTATATGGGGAAATTTTAAATTAAACGCTGTTCATACCTAGATACTCGCAATCTCATTTCGTCGTCTCATAATAACGTAACAGAAGACAGCTCAATAGAACAATAATAGATAGTAATTGTATAATGCCTAGTTCATACACGATTGAGTTCACAGAAAAGATAAATCCGGAATAGACTAACCAAATGTACATACTTACATAATTCCAACATCTAATTATAATTTATAAAATTGAGAGTGAATGACACCGGATAATAATTAAACTCACTGATTAAAGAATTTCTATACGCTCTTGCGTCTTTCAAAAATTTATGAAATGGCATTACTTGTATGGACCCATTAATTATTTCGATTACTTCTGGCCCTACGATAAAACCCTTACAGCAATATTTGAACCTAAATTCACACAGAATTGGGCACGTACAACGGAAGTGATGATTATACCCAAACGTAACTGACTTAGTTTGAGGTCTCATGGGAAATTTCTCGCTGATCACGAATATACCACATATTAAGGGCCCCTGAATAAATCTTGGCAACTTTTCCTCAAAAAACCACTTTTTTTGTGTTTTTGGGCAAAACAAACACAAAAATTATCTAGAAAATCGAAGAAAACCTCGAAATAAACGTTGTAGGAATTCTTAAATTCTGCGTCGAATGAGACCAACGCCAGCTCTTAAGATTGTACCGACGATTTTTGGCGAATTTTAGAAGTTTTGATCTGTTGATTAACTGCTTCATAGGAGCAGGAAGGTAGGCAGGTAAGTAGTATGAACTTAAAATGTAGATTTAAATGTTTTATTGGAGCTTCGAAAACAGCATTATTTGAGATTACGACTGGTTTTTGAAACTCTTCGGATCAACGTTCATACTCGTACTACCTGCCTTCCTTCCTGCTCCTATCAAGCAGTTTATCAACAGATCAAAACTTCTAAAATTCGCCAAAAATCGTAGGTACAATCTTAAAAGCTGGTGTTGGTCTCATTCGACGCAGAATTTAACTTTCTACACCGTTCATTTCGAGGTGTATTTCCGTGTTTTTTGCCCAACAACACTCATAAAAAGTCGAAAAAAGTGGTTTTTTGAGGAAAAATTGGTCAAGATTTATTCAGGGAACCTCAATATATGGTATATTCGTGATCAGCGTGAAATTTCCCATGAGACCTCAAACTAAGTCCATTATGTTTGGGACCACGCTGTATATCCTCGTTCTGTCCCGAGTTACACATAGAACACTTTGCTTCTTGAGTACCACGATTCCATAATATATTACAGTTTAAATTCAGTTGCTCACAGCGTACCTTTAATATTGATTTAGCTACTTGAGGGAGAGTTGTGCTGCAGTTCGGCCTTACATTTTGTAACAAAAGGCGCCAGACAGCTTCAACCTTGACGAGTTCAACCCGAAACCTCCGGACGACCCAACAGAACCCTTTCGTCTCGTGTGGGCAGCAAAAAACCGTCGGTCCCGTTGTAAGATGACCGTACGGTTAATAGTTGATTGTAGGAAGTCATGAAGGTTGGACCTCGAACAAGAGATTTTTTGTTGTTAACGAGATTTCCGGGTTTTAGGGGATCAGCGGTGTCGGTTAGTAACAGAATTTCCAAATCCCGATCCGAATTCGTTATCGAAAAAGACCTTGAGAGTAAGAGATTACCAAAGACTCTGTTTCATAAGAAGGCTTCCTACCTATACCTACTCATAAAATGAATATTAAATAGAAAAAATTATTATTTTGTATACAGGGTGGTCCCAAACGTAACGGACTTAGTTTGAGGACTTATAGGAAATTTCACGCTGATCACGAATATACCACATATTAAGGGTCCCTGAATAAATCTTGAACGAAAAAAACACTTTTTTTCGACGTTTTTTGAGTGTTTTTGGGCAATCAACACGGAAATTATCTGGAAAATCGAAAAACACCTCGAAATAAACGTTGTAGAAAATTGAATTCTGCGTTGAATGAGAACAACGCCAGCTCTGAAGATTGTACCTGCGATTTTTGGCGAATTTCAGACGTTTTGAACAGGAAGGTAGGCAGTTAGTATGAACTTAAAATTTAGGTTTACATTTTTTTATTGGATTTTTTTTAATTTTTTGCTGTTTTCGAAGCTCCAATAAAAAAATGTAAACCTACATTCCAAGTTCATACTACCTGCCTACCTTCCTGCTCCTATCAAGCAGTTTATCAACAGATCAAAACTTCTAAAATTCCCCAAAAGTCGCAGGTACAATCTTAAGAGCTGGCGTTTGTCTCGTTCGACGCACAATTTAATTTCCTACAACGTTTATTTCTAGGTGTTTTTCAGTTGGTATTCAGTTTAAAAATAGGTATTAATATAGATATGAGGAGGTGAGTTCAAAACCGCTGGTTTCTCCTTCGGGACAAAATTTTTGGGAAACAAGCTAAAAGTTCCATTCATGCAGCATGAGTTGATAAGCGAATTTTCAAAGAATAATTGTAACCGATTTAGTGGGTGATTCTTATAGGAAATTCTATGCTGATTCCAAATATATAATATGTTCCTATGTTTA
This sequence comes from Lygus lineolaris, assembly GCA_030264115.1. Lineage (NCBI taxonomy): Eukaryota > Metazoa > Arthropoda > Insecta > Hemiptera > Miridae > Lygus > Lygus lineolaris. The sequence continues at coordinate 24,394,906 of JAEMON010000013.1, forward strand.
GGATGGTAATTCACAACAAAGGCCCCCCAAAATCACGTTTTTTTAATAGCGATTTTTGACTCTAAATTTTCAAAATTTGACCCCTTGGAGTGCTCCGAATATTCTGGCCTACGAACTCATCCTTTCTTTTGATATTATTGGCATTTTAAAATTGTTATGGTCTGAAACGGATATCCATAAAGAAAATTTTCAATAATTTGCATTACTAAAATTTTGAAGCCATTGCAATAGCTCCATTTTTCTCAAAAATTCGCTAAAATGCCTAGATGTGTAAACAATGGCAAATTTTTGAATCTAATCCGAATTTTCAAAACCATTTTTTGGCTGGAAAGAACAGATTTTGAATCATTATTGTTACATATTGCGCCGGGTCTCCATGAGACGAAAACGATGGTGTACCAAGCTCATTTTCGAGAAAAAAACGTGAGAGATTTGAAACTCTACCCCTCATAATAGTTATAGTAATTCTGCAACTGTCTTAAACCTTTCGCAAATTAAATTAAACCTTGGGTTAATCAGTGTCATGTTTCCGTTCCTTCATTTATAGCAGGTATTCACCTAAGCTAAATCATACAAGATGAATTTCTACTACCCAACGAAAGATGAAGAGGATAAGATCCTGAAGGACATCGGATACAGCAGATCTCAACTGGAGAGGGACATTCCTGCCCTTCGATTATGGCTGCAGGAACAAGTTCACCTCCCTGAGAGTAGGCTGAAAGGTATTGCGATACCATAACTGTACTATACTACATCCTTAACATATAAACATAGGCAAAGGGAAAAAATAACTACCCCCCTCCCAGAAATTTTGAAAAAATAATTAAGTAACTTTTAAAATAGGTAACTAACTAAATAACTAACTTCTTGAATAAATGCAAATTTGGCATTTAACAGCATGAATGAGATAGCATCTCTAAGAAAGAAATATAGCCTGGAAATAATTTCAAAATACGAGTTACGAAGACCAACTTATCAAAAAACCCCGCAGTAATAAACTGTATAACTTACGCCATTGAAAGTAGGTAAGCAGTGGGGATGCAGTAGGGATTTTTCACCTCCGATTTTTTCTTTCCTTCTATTGAATGTTCCGATTTTTAGCCCGAAAGTATTTTCTCTTCGACATAATCCTTGAAAACGGCGAACTGAAATGAATTTTGACACATTCTGTATGACTGAGATGTTGGTTCTTAAGAACCAAACTGTTGTATTTTGACGGGTTCTTGCTGTAAGAGCGCATAAATTTGTTGAAGTAAATCCGAGCATACAAATTGTTATACATAACTTTTTTACGTTGTTCTTGATGAGTTTTTTTTTTTTTTTTTTAAGATAATAAGACGTTCTTTGCAACTTGGTTCTGTCTGTGGCCTTGACATTTTCAATGATTAAATATTGAACCAAGCAAGTTTTTAAATTTTTGAATGACCCCACTGTTATAATTTTATTTTGCATGCACCCATTGAAAGTTCCATTGGGCATTTTTGGTTAAACTTTTAAATAAATAAAAACCTACCGAATTTGGATATGTAAAATACCAAACCACCAAAACATTCATATATGTATATATTTTTTTAAATATTACTTAAATAAGTTTCTTGAAAAATCGATTTTTTGTTAAGACCATTTTTTACCCGATTAATTGCTGCAATCGATTGAGAAACGATTTTCACAATCGATTGTTGTCGACCGATTTCGCATCAAGTTGGGGACAACCGAGGACGTTACCTAACATTTTTGATCACATTAGTACATAGACAAAGTCACGCTTACTGAATAAGCTATGCATGATTTTCAGAAAACGACATATTTCTGAGCAACTTCCTCGTCGGTTGTAAAGGCAGCGTTGAAACGGCCAAAAGAAAAATGGACCACTACTACAGCCTGAGAGGTAAAGGGGAAGCCTTTACGAACCGAGACACTTTCGCCTACGTTGATTCCGTCACTAAATACCTGTAAGTTGTACAGATATACAAAGTATGTTATTTATGTTAGTATGTTAACGCGTAGATAGTAGGGGAAACTAGGGAGACTTGACCCACTTTTCAGTT
>JAEMON010000013.1:24434589-24450665 GCA_030264115.1 Lygus lineolaris
AAAAAATTTTAAAATGTCAATACTTGATATCAAAAGTAAGGACGAGTTAGTTTCAAACATCGCTAAAAAACGTGTTTTTTGAGGTTTTTGGTGTGAGATACCATCCTAAACATAAGAACATATTATGGTATATTCGGAATCAGCGTGAAATTTCCTATAAGAATCACCCACAAAATCGGTTAAAATTATTCTTTGAAAATTCGCTCACCAACTCATGCTGCATGAATGGAACTTTTTATTTATAAATAAGGTTGTGAATTAATTCACATCATGCTTTGTTTGTGAATGTGAATTAATTCATACTACTTCACCTGTTTGTAAATGTGAATATGAATTAATTCACATTCACAACTTTACCTGTAAATTAAATTCACAAAAGTTTGTGAATAATTCACAGAAAATGTAAATAATTACAAAAAAAACTCAATTCACAAATAAATCTGTCAAGTTTTTTCAATTCACTTATAATTTGTGATTTCTTAAAATTCACAACTAAATATGATAATTTTTTTAATTTAAGAAATGGAATTACCTCAAATTTGATTTTAATTCGCCGTGAATTGAAAAAATGCAAAATTTGTGAATTGAAAGAAATCAACATATTTAGTTGTGAAATTAAAAAAAATTACAAACATTTGTGAATTTAAAAAAATTCACGGATTTATTTGTGAATTTAAAAAAATTCACAGATTTATTTGTGAATTAAAAAAATTCACAGTTTTTAAATCATTATTTACAATTTTTGTGAATTATTCACAAATTTTTGTGAATTTAATTTACAGAAAAAGTTGTGAATGTGAATTAATTCACATTCACATTTACAAATAGGTGAAGCATGAATTAACTCACATTCACAAACAAAGCATGATGTGGATTCATTCCCTAATTAACCTTATTTATAAATAATAAAAATGTGCCCAACTCTGCTTAGGGCAATATTGATAGACGGTCCTTGAGTTTCAAGGAGACCTTGAGATGAGATTCTTTCCTTCCCCGAAATCACGAATCCGTATTCCGAATTCGAGGAGTCCATCTCAAGGTCTCCTCGAAACTCGAGGACCGTCTATAAATCCCGCCCCTAGCCTTTGGTAACTATTTGAAATTTCGAATTAGATGATGTATCGAAACATGGAAAAACCAGGAAAGTTGGGAATCATGAAGACTTGAGGGAAAACTGGAAAGAATTGGACAAAATCAGGGAAAAAATAGGTTCATGGGGCATTTATTTGACGACTAATTTATTTTCAGTGGGCCAACTTCAACAACTACAAGAAAGACAGAGAAGGGTTCGCCAAGCTGTACAGGAAACTTTCGGATGACACCTGGGAAGATGGGATCAAGCTCGTTCAGTACCTTGGCAAGAGAGGAGTGGAACTGGACTTCGACAGCTTGATTTACCAAACTCCACCTCAGGTTGGCACATGAGACTTTTCTACCTACAGAATAAGTGCAGCTTTGCGTCCAAATAAGAAATGGAAGAAATTCTACAATAAAAAAATGGGGTTCCCAGTTGAAAAGAACAAAGTTAGTGCGCAAGCGCGAAAATATATTTGAGTCCCACGCGAAAATTAAGGGCTGGTTACAATTCGAATTTTTTTCTAAATGGCTTTCAAAAGAAGTTATGGGCAGGAGGGGGGGTCATTAGCTGAGACTCCTTATATAAACAGGATTTCAAGTTTGAGTGTCTTTTAGGTGTTTTTTCTTGCACAAAATGGCGTTCAAAAGATAGATAAATCTGCCTGTGAGCTTAAAAACGCTCCGCCAAGATGCACACTGTGCTATGGTGGGAGGAGTTGACTTAAGGAAAAAGCTGAAAACATGCCCTTCTTCCACTTCATGTTGAGGAATAAGGAAAAGCGAAAAAGACCTCAGAAAGCGGTGCAAAAGCTGACCTTTAGGTTTGGAACATGAGGTGTATTCGAATTCAGCACAAAATGTCACAGAAAATATCAGCGTATCAAATTATTCTGATGATACTAAATCACTAAAGTCATACAAAATTTTAAGAGATTAAAAAAAAAAATTTTTTATTGAGGTCATAACGCATGATTGAAATTTTTTCCTGTGATAATGAACTTATTTTTTGGTTTTGTTCCAGAAATACGGTGTTGGCCCAGTTGGTAAGAGCAAGTCTGAAAGCGAGATCGTGAGCTTGGCCAAAGTGTTGGATCTTCACAAGCAACTGGCCATCAGTGGCAACTCCATCCACGAAGATTCTATCAAACACGATTCACTCAGACACGATTCTCGGGACAGCAACTTGGAAGTCGAGCATCAACATGATATTGAGGTACCGACCGACTCAATAATTATGAATTTTTTATTAAAGCAAAAACCTTTTTTCAACTGCTCTTCTAACAAATCACTTTCCACCACTGAGTGTCCATCGACATTGGCGCTGCATAATATTATAAGGTGTTGAAGATCCTCTATCTAATCCATCGACTAATCATCCCAATATGAGAAACTAGAATGAGCGTATTGGTTGGAAGTCGTCTTGCATAGTGAAACAATGGTAATCAGTACAAGTTTGTAAAATCGCGGAAGTCGACTGAAGCATTGGATTGATTTGCACTTGTCCAATACATGGCTTTAAAATGGGACCTAACTACCCTCGGATGCTGATGTCTGGGAGTGAAAGGTTTCCCAACTTTTTCTGCCTGTGTTTTTGTGAAAACTTAGTAATCTTGAGTATTTTTTAACTTAGTATTTGAGTTAAATACTAAGAAAATCTAACTTGAAATAAATAAGTAAGAAAAATCTAAGTTATACTAAGAAAATTTAAATACTAAAAAATTAAAATTAAAATTGTATTAAAAATTAAAATGAAAATTGAAAATTAATATTTTAAATGTATTAAAAATTAATTTTACATTAAATTAATTTTAAAAATTAAAATGAAAATTAAAAATTAATTTTTAATACATTTAAAATATTAATTTTTAATAAATTAATTTTATATTATAAAAATTAGTATTTAAATTAATGAAAAATTAATTTTCAATAAATTAAATTATAAATGTAGTAATAAATTTAATAAATCACTTTTTAATAAATTTCAATGATTTTTTTAATTTTAAATTAAAATTATTAAATTAAAAAGAAAATTATATTAAAAATACTAAGAAATACTAAGTTGAAACTTAGTATTTCTCAACTTAGTAATCTCTCGATCGCTCATATCACTGTCTAGCCTCCACCTCCCAATTTGTATTTAGAACCTGATAAATCCAAAACCTCTGGATCATCCAGGAAGGAGTTCTATGGTGACACCCAAGAGGCCACGTCTTGTGACATATCCATTGGCATATATTCGAAAATTTGAATTTCACTCTTGTTTTATATCCAGTCTAAACTGATTCCTTAGCCGTAAGTAAGCAGTTTGGGGTTCCCATGGAAACAGACATTAACTTGCAGCTCCACAAATCAGATTCTGAAGGCAAACATGTTAAATTCCAGCCCAAAAATGACCCATTGTGCTCCCTATTCACAAGATTTGTGTTACCTTTTCAGTTGGCCCACTTCATCGAAGAAGAGTTCGCCGGAAAGCACGCCCAGACAGTCCGTGACCTCGCTGGTCACAGCAACGACCTCCAGCGGCTCCTCAAGGAAGGTGGTCGCGACGACAAGAAGCTAGACGCCTCTGGTTTCTACGTCCACCTTTTCGACGAATACCTTCGCAAACTTTACTAAGTCACTCAATAACATTGCCTCTATGCACTTTTGGGCAATAAATAATATATATAATTATTTCTTCTGCCACCGACCTATCTTTACAAAATTGATTTAATTACACGTTATGACTGTGAATAGGCTGTAAGGATGTTTTGTATTTAGAATGTAAATAAATGTATGTTAGTTCTTCTACGAGGTAATTTATTAACCCAGCTTCCCTCTTTAATTCACTAGTGGGTTCTGTTGTATTGGACGTTCTCAAGTCGTAAGCGAAAAAGTCCAAAAATTTCGAGGTTTTTAGGCTGACAATTTTTAGCTCACTACCTGTGGGAGTGCAAACTCAGATGACTCTTCTTTAAAAACATTTATCTAAAGGTAGTTAATCGGTTTCCAGCTTCATACCGAATTATACCGATATCAAGTCCTAATTTTAATGGCCCACAAGAAGATCAGGTATAATTTAAATTTAGAACGTCAAAAAACGTCTGAAGGCCATATCACATGAGTGGTTTTTCAGCTTTATCTGGCTGGAAGTTTTGAGGAGTATGTGCTGAAATCTTCAGAAGCAGCGCATTCTTCAAGCAAGCTGTTTTATTAGTAGGTATGGGAACTCTAACGTCACTACAAGTTTGAGGTGTCAGGTTTTGCAATATCTAAAACTCCACACAATGTGGTTTTTAACGCAACTTTTTGAAAATTTTCTTCATGGAAATCCGTTTCAGAACATTCTAAAACGATCCTGAAATTTAACACTTTTCCATAAGTAGGTACATTAGTCACTCCAAACGATATCTGACCGAGGAATCGAGATAAAATTTTTTTTAAATGTCAATAATATCAAAAGAAAGGTCAAGTTCGTTGCCCAGAGTTTTTGGAGTACTCCAAGGGTTCAAATTTTGAAAATTTAGAGTAAAAAATCGCTAAAAACGTCTTTCTTGAGGGTTTTGTTTAAATTACTATCTTAAACATTGTGGCGTTGTGGGCCAAACGCCTTGAAGTTCTTATCGAGTATTAGTTTCGCATGCATCTCCAAATTAAGAACCAGAATAGAGGAGGAGACGAGTCATCAGGAACCACGCCGATGACCACAAGAGGAACCTATGAGACAGTTACGGAAACAAGAAGAAGAGGAAGAAGCCATCAATTGATGGATCTTCAGGATCTCAACAATTACAACAAAATGGACGCCTCCCACATCTCAATTTCCAAGAAAAGTGAATAAAACAAATGAGACATTCAATCAAGATAATTTCTTCACAGATGGAAAGTTTGAAATAAAAAAATGATGTAGAAACACAAGTTGGGATGAATCATAGTGTGGAAAATAGGGGGAAAATGGACAGAAACCCAAGTGGTGAGAAGGTGGCTTAAAAGGCACTAGCGAACCTAGTGTGAGATCGGGTAAACGGCCACTTATGATAACAACTTCATTTCAACTCAACTCAACTGCTGCGACATTCTGTTTCAAATATTATGTTTTCAAATGTTGTATAATTGTAAAAAATTGTTATATTAAAAAGGTGCCTTTTTGCATTGTTAATGAAATAAAAAATAAAATAAAATAAAATTTAAAAAAACAAAAAACAAACCAAACCAAAACCAAGAAATTAGAAGGAGGATTAAATTCACTCTCCAGGAAGGTTTCAGAGGGTTGGCTATAAGGGGTGGTTTTGGAGGCCAACTAGTAGTTTACCTTGCATTTTGAGCCTGCTAATTTTTTGAAACTTAATTTTTGTAGCACCGCCCTCAGAAATATGCTACAACCTATATGAACATATGGTATATTCGGATTCAGCGTGACATTTCTTATAAGAATCACCCACCAAATCAGGTAAAATTATTCTTTGAAAATTCGCTCATCAACTCATACTGCACGAATGGAACTTTTTTTTCCTTAATTTTTTTTTCTTTTCAAGGAAGCCAGTAATAATGACCAGTTTGTTATTGTGTAATGTGGCAAAATATAATTTATTGATAAAAATGTACATCAGTAACTTGACACTTCTGGCAGCGCATTTCGGAAACAGAGATTTTGGAAACGAGTTTTCGTTTTGAACTTAAACAAAGTACGGAGGCTTACGAACGGTGATTCCCCTTTCGGCCAGAGCAGGCGCGAGGTCCTCCATGGTGAAGGTGAATGTGCGTTCCTTGGTTTTGGACTTTGATGATTGATTGGACGTCCTCACCTTGCAATGCTGCAAGGCATCCAAAGTGATGTCAGATATGAATTTCTGACCAGCGATCGAAATCAACCTGACGCTGCGAGAACAACAGAAGGAAAAACATGTTTTTGTATGTTAAATCGTATGAACTTACCTACCTACATCGTAAGACTTAACTAACCATTTAAAGTACGAAATAAACATCCTTTAACTATCTCTAGTAATTGATTAATACAAAAACGTATGCCAAGTTGGGTGGGCAGTATAGCTTCCTCACTTTAACAACATGGACGTACCCATAGAATCATTTAGTGGACATTTTAGCGAAATTGGTAGAATAGTTCCGGAGTTATCCTTATGATAACACATTTCAAGTTTGCGCATGCGCTATAGCTATTGTTGATCCAATTGTGACGAAATTCATAGGGAATTGTCTTGGAGTCAGCCCCCAACTACCCTCCGAATTTGAGTGAAATCAGTTCAGTTCACAACTTCATTAGTTTTGCCTGGACAAGGAATTTACTAAAGACTGTCAAGGGACCAAAATTGTTTAGAAAGCTCTGAAACATAAAAAGCAAGTGGAAATTTTGATTTTCAAGGACAACACTTTTTTAATTTCTTGCACGAATAGCCTTTGTTAATGAGGAAGCATAAAACAGAAATAAAAATAAATAAATAAACGGTTTATTAAATCATTCAAATTTGGGCCAACGCTGGCAATTTCTTTTGCCAAATTAGAGGTGTCTTTCTGTTACTTTTCAACCCTGAAGATGAAACGTCAAGCTATTTCTACACATAAGACACCTAGATACAACATAGATATCTAATTAGGTATTCTGTCCAGTACAATTTAAAGTTATAACAATATTATTACAAACAATAAAACTTCACTTCTTACATTCGGGGGTCATTGGAGCTGAAGCCAGCCGATGACAAAAAGGCACTTGTAGCAGCGTCTGGAATCTGAAAAACAATAAATTTGAACCATTTTGGTCGAAGCTGAAAAACAAATCAATGTGTCTAACCATCGATTTTTTAAAACCATTTATTAATTAATTTTTACGATACAAAAATCGTAAAGGTACAAGGTAACATACCATGGAAGAAGGAGAAGGAAGATGTTTATTATGTTTTGTTAAGTCGTTTTTGCCTGTTTTTTTTTTTTTAATTTTAAATTTTGGATAATGATGAACTTCAAGTGTATCATCAATACAAGGTATCAAGAGCACCTATGCAATGGAGACGGATCCCTGGTTTTAAAAATGTAAGCTGATAAGCAAGATTGAACATTAATACAGGCTGAGGAAGTCGCCAATGTTGCGACGAAACGTTCAAAAATAATGAAAAGGAAAATAAACTAGCGACTCCAATATGAAGAGTGTATCCAAACGAAAAACGCTGCAAATTATTACACAACGGTTTATTATTTTCTGTATAGAAAAGCACATCTACAAAGATCCTATTGATATAAAATATCCACCTCTCGCGAGGTTCATCAATCATCTCTTGTCGACAATGAGTACCTTCTTGTAATTATTATCATCGGAGAGTTGTATCATTCATTCTTACGACCCAAAACAGTGAGAATTAGAAACCAAATGTGGAGAAAAACTTTGAAATCTCCCCCTTGATGGGAAAAACAATAGATTATGGGTATGTCTAGTGGCTTTAGGAGCCGCTCGGCTGATCTGAGAGCTCCATTTTCGACTCAGCTGATCTGAGAGCTCCAATTTCGACTGAGCTGTTCTGGGAGCTCCATTTTCGACTCAGCTGATCTGAGAGCTCCATTTTCGACTCAGCTGATCTTAATTTTTTTTTTTTTTCGTGCTCGATTCCAAAGGTTCATTGTTGAAAATAATAAACCAAAATGGTCCACCCATACCCCCACATCATACATACTATAGATATGGCAAATTCCGACATCGATAGAAAACTATCGAATTTTTAAAAATCAATTTGAACTTCTGGTTCCACACGTCGCCACCAGATTGCTGTAGAAGTAGGCCACGCCATTCTACGTTGAGTGAAACTTCCTTCTTATTCCATGCTACCTACCCACAAAAAGGATGAGAAGAAGGCAATATTATGACACACCTTGAACCAATGAGCTAGAAGCATTCTCTTCGCGAATTTGAATAATGCTTCACATACACTTAGGTAGTTATTTAATCATTTTATGTAGGTATTACGATTTACCGTCGTGGTGTAGTCCTCTAGATTTGGAAGAAAGTCAACGAGTTGTTGACCAGCTGAGCCACTGGGATTAGCCACATTGCCAGTGTTGGAGGTCGCCTTCTCACCTCCGTTTTGATTCTGCAACTGCGGAACCCTGGAAAAATAACTACAGCTAGTGAATAGAAGAAACTATTGTAAGAAGCCACTATTGAAGAAACAAATATAGTTGTCAGCCTGTTTTGTAACATGCTGTACATGTTGTAATATTTATGTACATATTGAACGTTGTCGTCCGATATAAAACCTCAGTAGAAAGAATAACCAGTAGTAAGTATTAAAGATAACATTAAAAAAGGATTATGTATGTGATAAGTGGAGAACGGAGAGCTCTTCAACTCTTGTCCTCCTTGAGAAATTTTAGTTATATGTTGTGTACCTTCCAAGCTACGCAGTGTTTGAATCTCCGGGCTCCTGACTAAAAAGTAGGGATGGAAAAATTCGAAGCTGCTTCTTGAAAAGAAACGACAAAACAGCTTCTCTAAACCTGTTAAAACAACAACAACAACAACAAAAAAACGAACGGCCACAGACGAACTCCTTCGTTCTCTGGCTCTCTGTTCCGACTTCGGGCACCAAGGTTGCCAACATCTACAACCCAGATTTTACTTAACCTGGTCCTTGTTCCAACAGACTTCGGGAACACCCTCTGCCCCGATACGGTAATTTTGTCAATATTGTACTATGGATGATCGTAGTTTTTACTGTAGTTCGGGGAATGGTAAGTTGGTGACACTGCGTAGTGAGCTTCTTATCACTTATTTTATCCTGGCCAAAACTGAAACGGAATGTTGTTGTTCCTGCTTCCTATTGCGCCTGCATCTAGCTTCTTTCACTCTAGTTTCTCTTGCAGTTTTCGTTTCTTTTGAACGATGAATGTAATACATTTCTAGTGTTCGTAAATGATTACTATAGTGTTCAATTATCGGTCTGGAGCTAAAAAACAGGTACCTACCTAAAATGAAAAAAAAAAAATTAAAAAAAAAAATGCTGCGAAACCGTTTCTATTCTGATGTAGGTAGGAACACGAAGTTGTGGAAAAATCAAGAAAAAGAATTGCAATATTGTTTCTGTTGAGGGAGCCGCTCCAGTTCTTTTGAAACAGCTCAGTTCCTTGTTCATGAAGGGTCATTGTCGCTGAAGCTGTTATTTTGAAACAGCTTCTCCGAAACTGTTTCGTACAGAAAAGAAGCTGTTTCGTTTCGTTTCTTAAAAAGAGCAGAAACGTCCATCCCTACTAAAAAGCGGTTGTGCCCTAACACCCACCCCAAACGTTTGATAGAAAATTCATTCGTAACTCATCGAATCCATGGACGGTTGCGTTGCTGAAAACTGGTGCCACGCTGGACTGGGATTGGTGTAGGTCCTACCTGGTTGAAAATTTGGACGAGGAAAGTAGGTAGGTATGAATCTATCTTTGAGTAAGAATTATATATTTTATTACTAATAAGGTACCTACCTACCAAACTAATATTTATTATGTAATATTTCATAAGGTCTGTTCCAACAAGCAGCAGGCGCAATTCGAATAAGTATTTTAGCTGCGCAGAAACGTCTACTCACACTCTCATCAACAAACAAATCGACAAATTGTCTAAAATATTCTAATTGCTCCAGCACCGCCGAAGCAGTCTCGATAGGCAGGTAACTACACATTACACAGCACATTTAACGTGATGAAAAATAGTTTATAAGAAGGTGTACTCTATGAAATGAAATTACCTAATAGGCATCTAATAAGTAGTAAGATAAGGCACCTATTAGGAAGGTAAGCAAAAATCAACTACTCACGCCATGGATAGGTGAAAACCAATCAAGAACACTTGAAAGACAAAAATATGTCCACAAACTCACGAAGTGCAGGAAGATTTTACTAAATTTACGAATGTATCTCAGTGAAATAAAACAAAAATCAGAAGAAAATAACGACAACAGAAATCTAGAGCTGTACGTAGCCCTCTTGTTTGAAGTTGAAGTCTTGAGAAGAGTGAAGAGCTGAATAAAAATGAAATGGGTATCCTCCTTCTTCCTTTTTTCAAGTTTAATTGTCCTGGCCGCAGCCATGCCGGACAAAGATGGTCTGCTGTATACGTTACATCTGCGTTGACAAGTTATCTACGTTTTGGGGGATCTTGAGGGTTGGTCCGGTCTCACCTACCTCACACCAATCAGATTCCTCCAGATATTGGTCATTTTCTAAGTCTAGGTCCCAAGTTTAAAACGGACCAACCCTCAAGATCCCCCAAAACATAGTTTAATTTGAAGTGGTCGAGATCATCAGACATTGGTATTGACAAGTAATATCAAAACCAATGGGCACACGATTTCACGTCCACAATCAGAGCTCAACAATAACAACAACAAGTAATATCAGGAAACAAGAAGAAGAAGAAGTTCACACCCAGTGACCACGCGGCTTGTCCACGGTCAGAGGAAGAGAAGACAGACAGACAGAAGAAGTTCTCTTGTTGGTACCTACTTTTACTTTACCTTTGAAATTTGCTGTTTCTGTTTGCCGTCGTTCTCGTTTTTTGTTTTTTATGACATGAATGTGCTGTTTGAAACAATAATTTTGTTAAGAAATGTGTCCGTTTGATTGAGACATTGAATAAGTTTGATATTGAGTCGGTTAGATCATCATACACAAGTAAGTATAGTGCATACAAAAATAATCTTTACACACATCATCGCTGGAAAGCTGCTCGTGAGGTTGAGCGTCGCATGCCTATCAGTATTCTATGCCTACTCCTACTAAAGTGTAAATGGGTACCTACTAAAGTACCTATTCATCTAGGTGAGGGTCTGTGCTCAATGCGCACATTTGGTCTTGGGTTGCCCATAACTTACAATAATAATGAATGTACCATTGAAGGTACTTACCTGGTGTACAGCTTTTTCCGCCATTTACCTATACTTTCTTTCCGACAAATTAGGCTTTTTAATTTCAAATCACTACCTAAACCTTCTTTCTGACAAATTAAACTTTTATAATGTCAAATCAAACTCCATTAATTTCAATTTAATCTATACACAAATTACTTTCAATGTATACCTAGGTACGAGGTGTAACACTAGGTGGTACATCAAAACTGAAATAGTTAAAATGTTAAATCAATTTAACATTGTAAAATTTGTCGGAAAGAAAGTTCAATTAGAAATTGAATAAGACCAATTTGTCGGAAACGTTATTTGTAGGTAAAGTTTGTTCCAACGCGCAGGTTCTGCGCAGCTAACATATTCGAATATTACTTGTACTGCCGTTAGTTTGATCAAACCTTCAGATGGAAAAATGCTTAATATACTAATTTTCAATAAATTATCGGTAAAAACCGGCTAAAAGCCCCCAAATCGGATCTTATTCTTTCGTGGGCTCTGAGGTGTCACAGATCCAACATAAGCTAAGTACAAGGAGAGTCTGGATCTGGAGTTCCCTTCGGTAATTGTTTACTATTACTTTGTCACCTCTAACTTCTTCAGTATTTAGATATATTATCAGCAATGGACTACCAACGACAGATAAACATGTTTGAAGGGCCGGAACAACCAGATATTGCTAGTCTGGATGCTCGCTAGCGCTCGCATCTCAAAAAAGATAAACAATCCCAGAAACTATCCCGTGAATGAGCAGGTTGTTTGGGACTTCTGAATAGATTAGTGAATAGATAGAGGCCCGGAAAAGTAAAAAAGTAAGATACTTACTTATCTATTCACTAATCTATTCAGAAGTCCCAAACAACCTGCTCATTCACGGGATAGTTTCTGGGATTGTTTATCTTTTTTGAGATGCGAGCGCTAGCGAGCATCCAGACTAGCAATATCTGGTTGTTCCGGCCCTTCAAACATGTTTATCTGTCGTTGGTAGTCCATTGCTGATAATATATCTAAATACTGAAAAAGTTAGAGGTGACAAAGTAATAGTAAACAATTACCTTCCCTTCATTTATACCTACTCAAAGAGCAAAACACAGCCATGGAAGAAGAGGCTTCCATATTCCACTCTAAGTAAGTAGGTACGATACCCTTTTCACCTTGAGAAAACTCATAATTTCACACACACACCCCCCTTCCCCCGCACCTCAGGTAATCAGAAGGATTTATTCCACCGCTACAACCAGTTCAATGCTATTGAAAATTAATTGTATGTAAGGTTTACAACAAGAAAAATTGTGATGATTTGATGTTCTAATTGAAATTATGAGGTTAACGATGCTTGTAATCTTGTGTAGTGTTCTTCATATCATTTATCTTCTGAGCAGGGTGTTCCCCTTATGATATGTCTTAAGGTCCCACTGTAGATGTGACACCCGATGTTGTTTTCATTCTTTTCAAACATGAAGTCGAGCAGTTTGTTGGTGAGGACCCACACAGTTCCATTGGTATCCACTGTTACATCCGCTGCAATATTTAACAAAGTACAAATAATTTATAATTTGTTTATAGCCACGGAGTATTCGGGAGGTATTAAACACTATGGTGGAATAAATGGTATGGTCTCGCTGATGCGATTTATCTTGCAGACTCTCACACTAGCGCAACAAAATGGAGAACTTGCATTGGTGGGAATTTTGCATTCTGAATCTCAAAATCTGATTCAGCGCCCTTCAAAACCTCCTGTTGCCAATCTTCAGCTTGAAATTACGGCTGGTTTGCCCAGAAAATGGGTTGAAAGGGAGCGCGTGACGTCATTGAGGTTCTAAAAAAGGTGTACCTGCCCAGGCAGGCGTGGTGTTGGTGACGTCAGTTAGGTTCAAATCACAAGACCCATTTTCGGTAACTTTCAATCATCGGATACCCCCCATAAAGCACCTTTTATCGAATTTTTGAAGAAAATGAAGCTATTGCAATGGCTCCGAAATTTTCGTAATCCAAATTTTTGAAAATTTTTTTTATGGAAATACGTTTCAGACCATTCGAAAACGATTCCTGAAATTTGAAGGTTTTATATATATGTCATTCCAGACGATATCTGACCGAGGGATCGAGATAAAAAATCCAAAAAAAATTAAAATTTCAATAATATCAAAAGTACCTAAGGATGAGTTCGTTGGCCAGAATTTTTGTAGTACTCCAAGGGGTCAAATTTCGGAAATGTAGAGTCAAAAATCGCTTAAAAACGTGTTACAAAATAAAAAATAACCATGCAAGTTCCCCATTCAACGAAACTCCTGAGATACTCAAATCCTATCCCTAAATTTAACTGAAAACTCCTTAAAAATCTCAGATAGGTAGGTAAAAATAGGAAACAATGCACTCAGCGTACCTGCCAAACAGAATCATACCTGGATAAGCAGCCTCTTCAAAGTTATCGAGTGTCCCCTGATTAGACGGATTCACTCCTTCAAATGTGTCCACAATTCCCTGTGTTTTGGGTTGGTATTCGTCTCCCCTTTGGAAAGCAAATGAGGACGTTAAAAAGAGACCTCTTAAATGTCTAGTACATAATAATTTTCCACAATGGGAAATTCCATTAGGTTTGTGAATCATGCTTTGTCGGGGCATGAGATACAAAACGCTTTGAAACATAAGTTTTAAGTAGCTTTCATATTACTGTCAGGAAAGGCTGCGGCATCTGCAATGTGGATACATAAATAAATTGTCTAGGATTTAAGAGGGTCCGTGGTTGGCGACTGCCCCATCATTGCTCAATGGCGAGAGTAAACAGCCTTTCCTGTCAACTACACCAAAAATTCCAAGTTCCATGTTGGTTTGTGAGGGTTGGTCTAAGCCCATGTATATTTCGAAGTATTTCTGTTTTGGAACAATTACATCATGGTTATAAAAGACAGTTCTTGCAGGTAAACAAGAAGCGAGTCGGGTTACGAGTAGGGAGCTCAACAAATAGAAATCAGTTAATGTGCATGAGCTTGTATCTCATTAGGAGTAGAGTCATACTGAACAAATAGAACTGGCCTATTCATCAACGAATGAGGCTCCGAATGGATTCCCAAAAACGAAGGTAACCATACTGGCACCATGGATTGAATTGAATTGAAAAATTGCTTTATTTGCGATAGTAGGAAGGTACAACATACAACATAAACATTAGTAGTGATGGGGCGTAGGTATATAATTTAAAGATTTGTGGACTGCAATTTTAGGACTAGGTCAATTTTAGCTTAGGAAAAATGGGAACAATGCAAAGAGGCGAGGTAGGTATTGGAATCTTCGGTATAGAAAATAAGGTCAAAAATGAAGGTATGGCTCGGTGGTACCTTTGTGCAGCGCTGCTGGTACCTCAGGGGCCCCTGGAGGCGGTGATCTGATTGGAGGCGGCGTCCTGAAGATCTCGAAGATTGGAAACAAGAGGAATGAGGAGTGGCCCTGGCAGGATCAACACGAGGGATTTTATTTCGCGTGTTTCAGATCGATTTTGAAAACGGGGAACTAAATAAATTAAATGACAACTGTCCCATAATAACTAAAATGGGCGATAAAATAAATAATAGAAAAAGAGAGATGGTTTTGGGGCGGTTTAAGCGGATTTTTAGAAGAATACTTGCGGCTTGTTTGGCGGACAAGATGGGAGTGGAGGAGAACTGGGAGGTTTTCAACTTTCCCGCTAGTGGCGGTTGAGAGGGATTGAGAGCAGTGATGCTCAAACAAGTATGTACACGTAATAGGTATAGGAAGGAAAAAGGATCTTCCGTAACTACTTACCTACTCCCACCCGTTTGCTCAACAACCCAATCCAATAGTGTTGCTCCTGAATAGCCAAAAATTGGTTCCAAACATGACAGTCTATTAGGGTGAGACAACAATGCTGTGACACCTGGTAATATATAACAGCTCTCAGGAATGCTCACAACATCGGGTATTCCAAGCCAGCTGTGGTTCCCGCTGATTCTACCAAAGCTGGAGGTAGGTTAGCCTTCCATAATCAGGTCCATTTCCCTACCATTCACCAAACAGGCCTCATACAGTTCCTGATATTCATTTTCGAGTATCGAGAGAAACCCTTCAGAGAAAATTCTAAACAACAAGAACTTCAAAATCACTATTTGAAATCTACGAATTCCATCCAATTCGCACATTAACGTTATTTAACGTCCCCTAGGTCGACTCGTGTCCTGACTCACCCACTCATACGTTACGACTTTGGGGTTAGGATCCGCTCGTGCTCTTCCTAGTAACATCCTATTCAGAATCCTGACTCGCTTCTCGTTTACCTGCAAGAACTGTCAAAAGAAACCAGCAGCACCAATTCCTGCCATTTCACAAATTCAATTCTCGTTTAGGCATTTTTCTATTTTTTGTGAACACTCCCCCCTTTTTTTAAAAATCACTAGAATTGCCCATTTACCGTGTATTACTTCTTACCAGAATGAACTCCAGCATGCTAAAGAGTTTTTTACAATAGCTGTGTACAGCAGTACTCCTGATTCTTCGTCCATGTAACTTGCTGAAGATTGCATCCCAGGCCCTCTCTCCCCCAAATGAAAGAACGCCGTGATGTTATGTTGAGCCAAACTTTTGTTTTGTAAGACCTGAGTTGGGACGCTGAACTCGTTTATGCTGATCAACGGATGAAATAGGAGTTCCCGGAATCCGTTTCGCCGGGGCAAGGACAACGCCATTCCTTGCAGCCCTTCTGAAACCTTTCAGGGGCATATTTATTTTATGAGTCATAACGATAGTCTTACCTAGTGGCTAGTAACTAGGAGGATCACTAGCTGGGTTCCCACATAATCTCTAACTAAATATAAATATGTATGTGAAAGTACGAGTACAGACATCATTCTTCGAAAATTAAACCCCTAAACCATAACCTCCCGTTTTATGGCCAAACAAGACAGAGAGTTTTGTGCTGAAAATATGAGTTCTGGCATTTAAAATATTCTAGCTAGAGCAGGGTTGCTACGGGTCTGGAAAACCTTGAAAACCTGGAAAAGTCAGGGAAAAAGAAAGTGGTCAGGGAAAACCTGGAAAAGTCAGGGAAAATTGAAAATCTTCTCGAATTTTAGGCATAATACGGGCTACAAGTATTTATTAGTTCTTGGTGAGACTGAT
>JAEMON010000013.1:24540369-24550708 GCA_030264115.1 Lygus lineolaris
GGGGTCAAATTTTGGAAATTTAGAGTCAAAAATTGCTAAAAACGCCTTTTTTGAGGTTTTTTGTTTAATTTACCATCTTAAACATAGGAACATATTATGGTATATTCGGAATCGAAATCAAATTCACCAAATCGGTTGAAATGATTCTTTAAAAATTCGCTCATCAACTCATGCTACATGAATGGGACTTTTTTTTCTACTGTTATTTTGACATTTCTGCTGTTTTCCAGTGTTTTTATTTTAAATTTCCTACGGATTCTTACTATTTTTATACAGTTTATTCCTACAACAGGATTCAGTCGTTTTCGCCAAAAATGCAGTTTTTATTATTGACTAAATCTACTGTTTTTTGGGGGTTCCTGCGGGTTTTCAAATGTTGTTAAAGCCTCACTTTTCTACTGGTTTGGTGATTGATGAAATTTGATGAGTTATGTTTCCAGATCCAAAAATCAAATTTTAAAAAAATCCGTCCGTACGCCGTCGTCGGCACTTTGCTTAGGTATCGAGTTTCTCGTTCAATTTTATAAGCTTCCTTAGCGATATAATAACGGTAGGTATTTACTATTTATGCAAAATTTGCGTATGATCTTTTTAGACGGGTGATCTATATAGGAAATAATAAACCGTTGTGTAATAATTGGCAGCGTTTTTGTTTTGCCCTCTACTTTTCCCGTTTTTCTGAGGTTTTTATTTAGAACGCACCGTTTTTATGAGGTTTCCACCGGTTCTCTTTGGATTTTTGGAGACATCCTGTACTGTTTTAGTGAATTTTCGAAGAAAATGAAACTATTGCAATGGCTTCAAAATTTTTGTAATGCAAATTTTTGAAAATTTTCTTCATGGAAATCCGTTTTAGACCATTCTAAAACGATTCCTGAAAATTAACACTTTTTTATATGTATACGAGTATATATGTTTATATATATGTGTGTCATTCCAGACGATATCTGCCCGAGGGATCGAGATAAAAAATCCAAAAAAATTTTAAAATGTCAATAATATCAAAAGTAAGGATGAGTTCGTTGGCCTACTCCAAGGGTTCAAATTTTGAAAATTTAGTTTCCAAAATCGCAAAAAACGTGGTTTTTGAGGTTGTTGGTGTGAGATAACATCTTAAACATAGGAACATATGATATATTCGGAATCAGCGTGAAATTTCCTATAAGAATCACCCACAAAATCTGTTAAAATTATTCTTTGAAAATTCGCTCACCAACTCATGCTGCATGAATGGGACTTTTTTCTGTTTCGTCCTTATACTGTTTTTTGCTCCCACGGACCTGGCAACCCCGACCACAATCTTACTATAATTGGAAGAGATCGTATAATAGGTCGAATCGTTTGTAGGTTCCTACCTATTACAGGTATAGTAGTAGGCTGGAGGATATTATATAATAGTATATATAATAGTAGGATATTATATAATAGTAGTAGGCTGGAGGATTCATCGCAATCAAATGTTAAGTAGGCACCTACCTGACCTACCTTGAATTGTGTAAAATTACGGTGGTTGGCTAAGGCCTGGCGATTAGGGTTACTTAGGTAACAGTAGTATGAGGCCAACCAAAAAATAAATTCACAAATCATTGTTAAGTACCTTATTGTCCAATACCGTGCCTGAAGGCAACTGCAGAATGGAAGGTAAGTAGATAAGTTTACATGGTGGCCTTGAACGTCTCTGTAATATTGTACCTAGGTACCTACCTTGAAATTTGTAATGCCATTTGACTGGCTGTAGAAGCATCGCAGCCACAAAAACGTTCATCACGATGGCAGAAAGAAGGAAAGCCGTGTATCTGGCTCCGAGGTATCCAATCGCTTGACTAAGTATCTGTGAAATAACCATAAATTAATGCGTTGGTTTACATTCAGGAATCAATGTACATATAAGATGTACTTGTAGAGATCGGACCATTAGGTAGCCAGAAATAATTTATTCGTAGTATTGTCTGATGTGATTGCAACGAAATTATTAAAAGCTCAAGTGAAATTGGAATTGTGTTAATGTTCTTACTCAATTTCAGAAATGTTTTTCAATAAATAGGTCGTGAGAAATCAGTGTTAGTAGGTTTGACCTAGTTTGAATGACTTGTGGGTATGCAGACCGAATTTTGATAGGTAAAATCCAAACTACCAAAACATTCACTTATTTAAAAAAAAAACCAAAGTCTGCCGAGCTGGGTAGGCAGTATAGCTTCCTCATTAATGTAACATGGACGTATAGAGTCAGTGAGTGAACATTTCAACGAAATTGGTAGTATAGTATCGGAGTTCACTTAATCCAATCACTTATCCAATTGTGGCGAAATTCATATGTAATTGTCGTGGAGTCAGCCCTCAACTACCCTCCGGCAAATCCTCCGGAGCAAAATCCGTCCATTATGAACAGAGAAATCGTAGTTCCAGGAAATGTTCGTTAGCGCATGCGCTCATGCTACTAGTGGTCCGATGGCGATGAAATCATAGGGGACCGCCACGGGACTAACCCGCACAATCCCTGAAAATTTCATCGAATTTGGACAACATCTTCATATAGTTTTGCCTTGGAGGACAACATTTTTTTAATTTCATGCACGAATACATAGCTTCCTCCCTTCGGTAGTGAGGAAGCAAAAATTACTTTAATATGTTTCTTGAAAAATTGAGTTTTTGAAAAATCGATTTTTCTAGTCGGTTAATTAGTGCAATTGATTTTAAGCTTTCTATTGAGAAACGATTTTCAAAATAGATGGTTGGCGACCGATTTCAGAGCCTTTCGCGAATAAATCGTGCCGTGATGAATTAGGTTGGATCAACTTACCAAAGGTGTGATCACGGATCCTATCCCAGCGATCATAAATGCTATTCCGACTGCTGCCGTTCGTTTTTTGGAAAAGTAGGAGTTGAGAGAGAATGAGAATGCGTTGTGTATGATGCAAAACCCTATCGCTGAAAAAACACATGTGGTCACAGAACTGTATTAACAGCTATTATGCATTTTTGGGAGTTATAGTATTTTCTAATTGAATTAAACGT
This sequence comes from Lygus lineolaris, assembly GCA_030264115.1. Lineage (NCBI taxonomy): Eukaryota > Metazoa > Arthropoda > Insecta > Hemiptera > Miridae > Lygus > Lygus lineolaris. Next base: position 24,543,385 of record JAEMON010000013.1, read on the forward strand.
TTTTCCAAATGAATTGAACCTTTTTGCACTTGAATTATACCCTGTTCCAATTTATTTAAACGTTTTTCCAAATGAATTAAACCTTATTCCAATCAAATTAAACCTTTTCCCAATTGAATTAACACTCTTCATTTGCAAGTCGGAAGTTTCGCAAATAAGCTAACAACCTTCAAGTTGTGAGTACATGGTGTCTGTGACATAGTTTGCGCAATCCTGGGGAGTGACTGAGGCCAAACTCGACGAAATTGAGCTTTTCCCCATGAAATTCAAAATTTTCCCAATTAAAATTCAACATTTTCTCGATCAAATTTAAAAATGTCCTAATCAAATTCAACATGTACACAATTGACAGGAAAAATGTTGAATTTAATGAGGAAAATGTTGACTTTCATAGGAAAAAGCTATATTTCGTCGAGTTTGGGCCCCCGTCACTCCCAAGGTTTGCGCAAACTCAATGTCACAGACACCATGTATCTACTACTACTGACTGCAGCCAGTAGAATATGTTGTTATTCTACTGCTTCATTGAATTTTTCTTTGAATTTTTGTTTGTTTTTTCTTTAAAGTATGGTAATTCATTTTTTTTGCTCAATTTGTAAAATCTTTCCAATATCTACACAGTTTGTTAGCAAACTTAAAAATAAAGGTTCAATTCAGTTGGAAAAAAAGGTTTAATACATTCGGAAAAAGGTTCAATTGAATTGGAAAAATGTTTACTTAATTCAATTGGAAAAAGTTTTCATTATATTGGAAAATACTTGGTATAATATATTATGGTTTGTAGTTTGTCTCTAAATCCGTTTCCTGATTGAGTTCTAAAATTTTGTTTCAGGCCAGTTGCTATAGTCAGGTACTTTCCTTTCACTCTTCGTGTCAAGTAAAAAAAAAAAAAAAAAAAAAATCGGTCTGCGTCGGACCAGACGGTGGAAGTTATACTTCTTTGGTCATTCTCATACGCCCACTCACTCACACAAACAGTCAGGATATATACTCGTAAATATATTATACAGGGTGTCTCTTAAGTGGTGGACCACCCTTTCTATTTCCGTTGTTTCGAGGTGTAGAAAAGAACTTCAAATGGTAACCCCCCCTTAATTTTTCACAAGGAATTCAACCATCACATTTTCGCGCGCCTCGCTAGCGCGTAAATGCGCGTGGCGCGCATTAACTTCGTTTTGTCGAATGAGAACCCCCTTTTTTCTATTCCAGATTTGGACTCTACGCAAAATTTCATGAACAAATCCTCGAAAATTTGAGTGCGCAAAAACGTGCGCAATAACGCTCTAAATATGCCCTAAAACAAGAAATTGAGTTTTTAGGTGTAGTAAACTGACAAGTATGATACATGGTTTGAATGTGTTTTTTCACGCTGAATAAAGTGGTGATGATGATTTTTTTATTCAAGCCTTGAAATTTCAAATTTTCATGAAAAACAAAAATAAATTCTGGATTGCTCAATTTTTTTGACAAATTAAAGAATGTATTTGTGTAAATATATGTATATATATGTATATATATACCTATACATATACTTTTATATCATATTTTTGTGGATTAACTTACAATTTAGGATTCCGTAGAAAATGATGAAGGCGTACACAGTGTAGGAAAGGCTTGCGGCGAGAAGACCAATCGAAAACATGGCGACTCCGACCATCGCGTATTTTCGATAGCCGAAAATTTTCGTCAACGGTCCGTGAAACATACCTCAATTTTCAAAACAGAAGTATTATATCAAACATGTGAAATGACTGTTCCAAGTAGGGCTGTAAAGCTTCCTCAAGTAGTTCGCGGCACGATAAATATAATAGAGACAAACAAGGAACCAAAAACGTCTGTGAGGTACTAGAGGTGCCTTATAGCTTCCTAAAATTCTTAATGTGTTGTGTTGGTTATACCGAAAACAGAGTAGATATTAGTAAATACTGGGTGAGCCAGACCCATACTACTAATCTGATTACTTATAGATCGAATAAAAAAATCTTTAATCGATCAAATCTGCAAGCCCAACTTGCATTAATTGGTGGTAAATGATTCTTCTTATTAGGATTGTTTAACTAAGTTTGCTACCTCGAAAGCCCCGGGGAGAACTTTTGGTGTAAATTCACCTGTATGAAAAATGTTAAAATCTAGGAATGTCTTAGGATGGTCTAAAACGGGTTTCCATGAAGAAAATTTTCAAAAATTTGCATTATTTAAATTTTGAAGCCATTGCAATATTTTAAAATTATAATTTTCTTCGTAAATTCGCTAAAAGGAAATTCTTTTACTCCAATCGATGCGAGCTGGGATCCTCCGTCTAAGTATCCATATACCTATCAGCAAGAAATAATTACAAATTATTAAATTAATCGTTAGTTTGGTTCCAACTGTTGATAATCTAGTGAATCTGTGAATCGATAGTGTAGATTCACTAGATCGAGAACGTGGGAGTAGTTCTATTCGAAGTTGAAAATTTGCTCACCACTCTCACCAGAGTAGGTACATAATTACCCCTCTTGAGCAGATGCCAAGACGAGCGTATCTATACTTATTATATAGGTACCTACCGTTGAAAAAGGCAGAAAAATGTAACCTTATGTTTTACACTCACCGAAAACAAAACCAGCTCCTGAGTTGACATTAATGATTGTGCTGATTTCTGAAGCTGACAGCTCCAAATCTGAGAAGATTGGTCGGAATAGAAGAGCGAAATTTTGGATGACAGGAAAGACGAGGAACTGTGGAGTAAATTGATGGAATCGAATAACAAGTTGATAACTATACTGTTATGATTAATATCCTGAATAACAATAATTATCAAAATTGTAATGTTCCTCATTCCGAATTGGATTCCAATTTCAACAACGCTAAGATGAATGATTCAAAGAATTCAACAAACCAGCGTGGAATTCAAATGTTAGTATCTACCTTAATGTTTCATGTTAAGGGGCCAAGGGAGAAAGCCCCAAAAGTCCTAAAAAATGCCATAATCTCGGCTACCTAACAGTTTTTGGGAACTCTAAGTATAACATTACTATGTACTGCTCAGGGCTAATATGTTTAAAAAACGGATAACCGCCCTCTCACCTTAAACATTTCAGCTGTGCTCAGTTTTCCCCATTTTTCTCAACCAATTTCCTACGGATTTTGATGCGGTTGGAGGCTCTCTTCCTATTTTATCATTATCCAAGGGGATGAGGTGCCTTCATACCAATTCGATTTTAAAAAAGAACGTGGAAACTTCAAAATAACGGAATTAAAATTTCACTTAGCTGATCCCATAGAGAATTGAATAACAAGAATAATGTTGCAAACCGCATCAAAATCTACCTACAATCGGATGTGAAAAATTAACTGAACTACCTACACCACTCCCTTTGCTATTCTAGGTACGTAACTAATGCACGAGTGAAACGTTTAACGAATATTTCATGTATGATTGACCTATTATGGTTTAAGCCTTCTAATATGCCAGATTGGTTTATATAAATTAATGAAACATTTCATTAATTCATTGTGGGTTTTTTACAAAATAAAATATTCGAATAGTTTTTTCAACTTACTCCCATCATGGCTGTTGCGAAGACAACCATGTATCCCCATCCTCCGTCCGGTGGTAATTTCTTCTTCAGTTGAGGGCTCATTCTGATTCCTTGAAAATGGATGGCCAGTGAGTGGTTTCAAGGCGTGTTAAGACTAAATCGAATCAAAATTTCACCAAATACTTATATAGATACACATACTAAACCAAATATTAATACAAAATCAAAAGTATGAAAAGCTATAAAGTTGTCATGTGTAGCTATAAAGTGAGTCATAGGTGAGTTAAAGATGGATGGGATGGCGTGGGTAGTTAAATTTGATAGTTTTCAAAAATGTTGAGCGTGGAGGGGTGTGGGGTGGCTAAACGAAGTGGTCTGCCCCTCCACAGTAAGGGCGGGATCTATGTCAACAACAAAGTCATTTTACATTCTTCACACTACACACTCATATTGAATTGACCAAAAAATTGATTTGATAATTATTCTCTTATCCTATTTTTCCACATTACCCACACATTTAGTTTCTGTTTTTCACTATTGAAGTTTCAAATAAGTATGTTATGCTTCTGGAATAAAATTTTTTTTTTATCAACCATACATTTTTGAATTTTAATGATCCGATACATCATGAATCTAATAATAAGATACTCGTAAATTAATTTAAGAGCTTCTGTAATGGAAAGAGCTCATTCAAATCTACTCTCACTTTCATGTTATGTTGCTGTCGCTGATGTGCATATTGAACGAAACGTGAGTTTAAATACAATTAAAGCCCTCGTTGAAAAGCTTGAGGAGTAACAAATCTATCAACGCATGGAAAAGTTGATTGATACATAATCAAAACATTACACCGTAAATTTTTACCGCTAACACGGAAATAATAGACGGTAGACCTACGGTTCTACAGTCATATAATTTAATAATGATTAATTTTACGCCATTCAACTCCAAAGCGTAACAACTAACATTTTTATCTCAATATCAAATACAAACAAACACAACCACCTCTTTTCCCTAACACTCGAAGATGCGATATTTTCTGCGTAGCGCTTTCTTATGTCGCGAAAAAATTAAAACCGTCCTGTTAATCATTATTAAATAATAAAAATCATGGCATGGATTTATGACTATTTGATTTTCAATACATATTTCAAATGACAGATGCGAAATGATTCATGAGAGGTGACAAAATACAGGTCATTAATTTCAATAGTCTTTTAATGTCCCAGAGAGTCTCCCTATCAAATCTCAACTTCCTAGGATGAACAGGAGACAATAAGGGTCACTCAGCTGAGTAGGAATGTGCCAATCATAATCAATTCAGCTTTAGAGATTAAATACGATAGAAATCATCAGCTTTAGGAGCCCCTCAGCTGATGAGAGGTCTATGCATCGTCTATTATCTACTGCTTACAAGTATCTACTACTCAATAGTATACACCTACCATGTACCTAGTGCTTAGCAATATTAGTAGTAGCAATAGTTAGTAGTTATAAAAATGGCATTTTTAGCCTATTTGGCCTCTTAAAAATGTTTGTAAACACATTATTTTAATATGGAAACATGTGTATAGGCGTTGATTTATAATTAAGTTTCGTCTAGGAGGATGGATCACTTTGGTAAAAGTTTAAAAATGTATAAACAAGCATTAGAGGGAAACATTTGTATAGGCGTTGATTTATAATTATGTTTCGTCTAGGAGGATGGATCACTTTGGTACAAGTTTAAAAATGTATAAACAAGCATTAGAGGTTATGGGTGGGGACTTTTATCACGCAATCCACATCCAATAATAATCCAATTTAGAGTATTTTATTACATTGTAGGCCAAGCCATATTATAAAGTTATTATTTTCGGATGCGATTTTGCGGAGAGGAAAAATGGATTATTAGCGGATTTTCGAAGAAAATGAAGCTATTGCAATGGCTTCAAAATTTTTGTAATGCAAATTTTTGACAATTTTCTTCATGGAAATACGTTTCAGACCACTCTAAAACGATTCCTGAAATTTACCACTTCTTCAGATGTATATATATTTATATATAAATTTATAAATTTATTTATATGTGTGTCACTCCAGACGATATCTGCCCGAGGGCCCGAGATAAAAAATCCAAAAAAATTTTAAAATGTCAATAATATCAAAAGTAAGGATGAGTTCGTTGGCCAGAATTTTTGGAGTACTCCTAGGGGTCAAATTTTGAAAATTTAGTTTCAAAAATCGCTTTAAAAAAAATGTGTTTTTGATGTTATTGGTGTGAAATACCATCCTAAACATGGGAACATAATATGGTATATTCGGAATCAGCATGATATTTCCTATAAGAATCACCCACAAAGTCGGTTAAAATTATTCCTAGAAAATTCACTCACCTACTCATGCTGCATTAATGGAACTTTTCTCTTTTAAATTACGACGCTTGACAAAATTGGCCTGCATTATAGGCTTGGCAGTGCCTACTCTGCTTACCCTGCCCCACCGCCTCTGTTTTAACAGTAACCTTCAGTTCCAAGCAGCTTTCCTCTACTTTATACTGTAGATTATAGCTACCTGTAGCAGGAGCAGCACCTCCTTACCTCGGTTCGTTACCCTCTATTGCTGTATGTTTGTGTTTCTTGTAATAAAGTGCATTCGTGTGTTTCATGTGCTTTGTAACTTCATAATAATTCTACTTTAAATGCACTTACTTCACTGATAAAATCCTCCAAACACCGTTGTTTCTTCGAATTCAAGGCTTATCCTCCCGTTATGTGAATGGAAACTAGATAAGAGATTCACAAACAGTGAGCGTCAAACTAGTCCTACCTCTTGTTGTAACGATCACTGTTACTCTTTGTAGAGATGAAACACGCGAATTTCCTAAAGCCCCCACTATTTCTCCATCTCCAAGCTCTTATTATGCAACCGGCGTTTGCTTTTGATCATTTGGCATCTCCCCATCAGTCGCAATTAACTACACGCTGCCAGCACGCGGATGTTTGGACTTTAATAGTGGGTTTCGTCGTCAAAATTACTCCTTGTTCAGGGACGTGCCGTGGGAGCGACTTGAAAACCTTTGTTTATACATGAAATGGAGGTACCAGTAGCCATTCTCACACGAAAGGGTACCTACCAACGTCTTTTACTCAAATCTCCAAGATTCAAGAAGAAGCACTTCCGCCAAAGTTGGGTGGTCAGTGAAGCTTTATTATTATCGCTCTACGTGCTCTCTCCGGTTCGGTCATGCGCAGTGGCTGACAATTAGAGAAAAATAATAATAAATAAATAATTGAAGAAAAATTCTTAGAGAATAAACAGATTATCGTAGAAATTAGTTCCCTACTATATCCAACAACAGTTGAGCAAAATCAGACCATTAGGTCATGAGAAATCGGAGTTCGAGAAATCACGTTTTACAGATGGTATATTCGAGCTCGAATTTCGAATAAATTCGAATATTGCTTTCGAATATTCGAAAATAAAACGACACGACGAAACACTCGCTTCTATAGATATTAGCGTATTTTCGAAGAAAATGAAGCTATTGCAATGGCTTCAAAATTGTAGCAATGAAAATTTTTGAAAATTTTTGAAACGGATTTCCATTATGAAAATTTTTGAAAATTTTCATAATGGAAATCCGTTTCAGACCATTCCAAAACGATTCTTGAAATTTAACACGTTTTTATCTGTATATACAGGGTGTTTGTCACTTGGTGTAAAAGAAAAAAAACGTCTGCCAGGTTGGGTGGGCAGTATAGCTTCCTCACTTTTGTAACATGGACGTACCTATCTAGACTCAAGTGAACATTTCAACG
>JAEMON010000013.1:24556036-24575201 GCA_030264115.1 Lygus lineolaris
GAGTTGAGGAAAGTAATAAAACTCGAAATGCATTGCGTCCAACACTAAAAGGTGTTAATTTTTGAAGACTTTTACTCTTTAACTATAAGATCACCTATAATTATAACCTTAGGCTTTTAGCTTAAGCGATCACAGCTGGTACCTACCTATAGAAAGTATTAATTTACCAATAAAACCAGCTATTAGGAATACGTTCATAATATTTTCTATTTTTAATAAAATTACGAAATTACTAATACATTTTACTGCATTGTTTACCACTTGTCCATTTCATTAGTAACGACTACCCTATTAGGCCAGGGATTTAGACATAAAAAAAGGGCAAACCTTGCAATAATTCCGACTTTGTTTTTGTTCATTTTTTACTTTAAAAAAGGTATTGTAACTTTTTTCGTGGGAAGCTTCCTTCTGGGGGTTTTGGGCCAAAAACTGACACTATTCGAATAAGTAATGTATTAATTGGTAGAACTGGTATTAATAGATAGAAACTCATTAATTTTGCTTCAAGCATGAATTTTAATGATGATTAGTTGATTACCCCTTTCTTTACCATTAGAATTGGCACAGAACATTTCCATGCTCAATTTCTCAAAAAACCCAATTTCTCCAATTTATTTTGTTTTTTTCAAGATAAAATTGGAACTATTGGGCCTACAGGCTTCCATACAGGCGGGCCAAAAACTGAAACTAGTCAAAAAATTTCGAGGTTTTCCGAGCACCAAAAAGTTAGCCCACATTTTTCGAAGCTGCAAACTTGGTTTTATACTATTCAAATAGGTCCTAACAATATGCAAAAGTCAAAAACAAATTCGGAATTATTGCAAGGTTGGCCCTTTTGTATGTCTAAATTCCCGGGCCTATAGGTAGTACATTATGTGGGAATTTGGTTTTAACAAGTTGGTTTACCTGCAACGTCGATTTCAACCATGACTTCATTTTGTATTAATTATTATTATTTCATTACACCTACCACCTGCTCTGAATTTTTTAATGATTATCAGTATTATAACCTCAAATTTATCTAGTTTAAGAAAATATTTTTCGATAATAAGTGGTAAAAAAGATGAAGGTGGGTTTATTAAAGCGACCAGCGAGAATATCCCGTTAGTGGACGCGAAAATGATTCACGATTTCTACATGGCATGGGTTTTGTGACAAGTCCATTTGACTAGCCAGAAGAATAAACGGTAACTAATTTCATAATGGTATCTGTAATTTTACATTTATCCTTTGAAATGTACTATCATAATACCATTTAAGATCAAGTTTATTTTTCTCGACATGCATCTCCCTGCTCCTTTTTTTTTGACCCACTTCACATGAGCAGTCTGTGCAAAGTACAAACGATATTATCGAGATTATAACCGCAGGGAAGGTAACGTACAGTAGCGTAGGGAATTTTGGGGTTTCTAGGAATTTCAGAACGTTGGCGTCAATGAAGCAGTCAGCCTATCACGTTTCAAAATATTTAGGACGTCATTCTGGCGGGATTTTTTAAATTCCTTTTTTCTTGTTAGCATCTTTAAATTTCGAGGTAGTTATATTTCGCGTATGGTGACGATATTTTGCCTTCCAAAGGCGTCTTCTTTTGAAAAATAAATAAATAAATACAAGCGCACCCTCCATTCTTCTAAATCCAAGTACTTCGTCATCCGATTTGGCTCTTTTTGTGGTAAACTCATTTGGCTCTTTTGACATAGCTCAGTAAAGATGGGTGATGGATTGGCTCTTTTGATACTTTCAGTTCTGGCTCTTTTCACAATCCCCCATGGAGGCTGCCACACCCACTTGGCAGACTTTTTTCTTCGCCAGAGCCATTTTCGGTCTGGCACTACGCGAACGACACACATTTTATTCATATAAATCAACTTTCATTGTAGGAATTACAGATGTGAGTTAAACATTATTCACAAGTAGGTACCTATATGATAATAGTTACCTACTATAATTAAGTAAGTACCTATATGTATAACATCATTTATAATCATGCTATCGAGAATATTACTTCGATTATCACTTATAATATTACTCACGATTATGATTACTTCATAAATGTATCTATATTTCCAATTTTCTAGCACAGCATTGTCATTATTCCACGATCGACGAAAAATTCAAATAGTCATGGTAGGTTGGGTTTGTACGTAGAATATTCGTTCCTGACAATTCTGTACATATTTAATTTTATTTTTGTATAAAAATACAACAATTATTCACTTTACTCCATAAGGCTAAGAAAACAAAGTTCGGTACCTGAAGTGGCATTAAACAACCCAACTACAGGATGCACAATCTTTGTAAGTGGGAACTCAAATCTGATCAAGATTTGGATTTCTTGTGCTGCCAGACGATGAGCATTTCGATCGACCACATGGTGACAGTCACGAGGGACATTATGTTGGTCAAATGGATGATGACGTCATAAGTCCCGAAGACATCTCTCAGGACACCTGGAATTATTCATTATTAGGTATAATTTTCATTGTTATTTTTATATTTTGTTATTATCTAGTGAAATAGCTTGTCCATCCGTTCATTGATTGTTCCTTCAAGTGCTAGTTTCTTGGTTCTACAATCTGCTTGGTCAACGTATCCTGAGCTGAACTCCAACCTCATTTCAAATATTGATTTATAAAGGATTTTTTTGAGTTTAGAGGGAGGTGGTATATAGTAGGTACCTACCTATCTACTTACCTCCTTTTAAATATTTTTTGATCTTCTGAACTATTCAAAATATAAGAACAGTCAATAATTGAAAGTTGGCCGTTTCAGTCTTTCACTACTGATATTTCATGAATTTTGTCATTGCACACTTGCGGAAAATATATGTGAGGAAATATAATCATCAAATGCAGCAGGTAAATGATTATATATCTAGTTAAGCATGATAGTCGCATTGTGTGATGATTGAACTTAATTGAGGCGTTTGGTATCAAAACCGGATAACTCCAAAATTTCGAAAATTCGTTTTTTCATATTTTTCACAAGTTTGACCAAAGAACTTCATTCTCCCAAAATATTGGGTTCAAAACTGGACTAAAACCATGAGAAACAGTGGGGCAAACTGTTGTGTTGGTTAATGAATTTAACGTGGCCCTAAAAGAACTTTTGCCTCTCTTGTAAAATTTGGTTTTGCGGAGTTATCCGGTTTGATACTAAACGCCTCAATTATGTTTTCATAGATCATGAAACGATAGGTACTTAAAGAGAAGAGTATTACTGTGATTAGTTGAGGAGCGAAGAATACACGGCGGGCTGGAGCTACCCCTCCATCAAGACCCAGAGGTCGTGCGGGTTTTTGCATAACTTCTCACAAAATAAGGCAGCATAGGAATGCCTAACGGTACTGTTGGGGCTTTCCAAAGCAGGCAGTTCTCTTTTATTTAGAAAAAAAGTGGAGAATCTGCATACTCCTGCGTCTTTTAGCGAATTTTCGAAGAAAATGAAGGTATTGCAATGGCTCCAACATTTTTGGAATGCAAATTTATGAAAACGTTCTCATTGGAAATCCATTTTAGACCATTCTAAAAACGGATCCTAAACTTCATCTTAACCTGGGATCGATATAAAGAATAAAACAATTTCGAAATGCCAATGATAACCAAAGAAAGGGTGAGTTCGTTGGCCAGAATTTTTGGAGTCGGTAGGTACTTTAAGGGGTGAAATTATGAAAATGAAGGGTTAAAAAACCACTAAGAAAACTCGTTTTTTGAGGTTTTTGGTGTAAATTACCAATATAGGAAATGAACTTGGTATATTCGTACATAAATTCATGCTGCATGACTGGAAGTTTTTCACATCAATCGAGAAATTATTGACTAGCTCCATCAGACATCTTAGATGTCACAAAATAGGAAAATTTATTTTACTTTTATTTTCCTGCACATTGATGTAATCCAACAAAGTGAACTTGGATGGATTCCCCACCCTATTAATTCGTGACCAAAATTATTATTGAAAAACTTTTGACAAAATTACCTGCCAAACATGAAATTTCAATTCGGGTTTTATATACAGGGTGGCCACAATTTAATGGACCAGGCATTTATCTTCGTAATTTCCGAGCCTAAAAAAAAATTCAAATAGTAACTTCACTTATTTTTAACGAGGAATTCAAATATCACAATTTCGCGCGTTGCTCAAGAGCGCAAGTGCGCGATTTGCGCATCAACTTTGTTATTTCAAATGGGAACCCCCATTTTTATTGCAGATTCGGATTCTACGCAAAATTTCATAAACATTTGACGCCTCAATCGATTTTTTTTACGGCGCGCAACCCTACCGGCAAGCGCTGGAAATCGCTCAACCGTGAAATTGCGCAAAAATCAGATTTTTGGGAACTCAGAGTGTGGCACATGAAATTTCATTATTTTTCGACGCCAATTTTATTTCGAACCACGTGGTGATATCAGTTTTTTTTAATTTGTCTTGATTAAACATGTTTTAGGCTGTAATCTCGGTTTAATCAAGTCAAATAAAAAAACTAATATCACTACGTGATTCAGCGTCGAAAAATAATTAAATTTCATGTGCCACACTCTGGGTCCCCAAAAATCTGATTTTTGCGCAATTTCACGGTTGAGCGATTTTCAGCGTTTGCCGGTAGGGTTGCGCGCCATGAAAAAAAACGATTGAGGTGTCAAATTTTTATGAAATTTCAAGTAAAATCCGAATCTGCAATAAAAAATGGGGGTTCCCATTTGAAATAACAAAGTTGATGCGCAAATCGCGCACTTGCGCGCGTGCGCAACGCGCGAAATTGTGATATTTAAATTCCTCGTTAAAAATTAGTGAAGTTACTATTTGAATTTTTTTTTTTAGGCACGGAAATTACGGAGATAAATGCCTGGTCCATTAAATTTTGGCCACCCTGTATATGCCAGTTAGTTCATAACAATTCTTCGTAGTGAGTAGGTCGTAATTATTAAGGGTAGAGAGTTATCATATCCAAGGGTAACAAATTCTGGCTAACTCCTCCCTTCCCTAGTTGAACCTCATCCAGAAGATTTATCTCACCAACTACTGGTCCAAATGTGAAGAGGAAAAGCCCGTTGAGGACAGTCTGAAGACCGCTGGCAGAGGCTAGCTTCTCCAGTGGCACGTGATTGGGGATGACGAGTGTCATGTAAACGGTTCGGAAGCCCTTGGCCACCCCCAGTCCCACTGCCACCATCAGGGTATGGTAGTAACTAGTGACGCACGTCAAACCTGGAAATAATATCACAGTGTCGGTGAATTGATGATTTGAAAATTCCTTCTCCAAACTATATAAATGCATATCAAGGAATTGATACCAGCCCCCAACTACAGTAGAAATGTTAGTAAAATCGGGTCAGGCGGAATTAAGGATAACAGGATGGTATACCTGAATCTGAGGTTTTTTGTATCACCGAATATTTCTTGCCGAAATTTAGGCACCTGCACAGTCTTGGGAAACACTTGACTTTACCTAAATATGTTAGTACTGCGCTACAAGCACCAGAATTTACACTTAGAGCACCAGAATCCGCTGAATAGTTTTTGGTGCCGAGAGTCATGATAGTTTTAATGCCATAGAAGTATGTCATGATAGTTTATACTCGTATATCAAAGCTATACTACGAAAAATTCCAAAACAAATACGCTGCAAATTATTACACAACGGTTTATTATTTTCTGTATAGAAAAGCCCATTTACAAAGATCCTATTGACATAAAATATCCACCTACCGCGAGGTTCACAATCATCTCTTGGCGACAATGAGTAGGTAACTTCTTGTAATTATTATTATCATCGGAGAGTTGTATCATTCATTAATGAAATTCGGTAACTAAGGAAGCTTCTGAAAGTAAACAACAAACTTGGTTCAGTGGAATCGAAAGAAAGTTGCATTTGAACAGCTGATATTTGAACGGAGATTTTACCTACTCGGGAAGAATTGCGATTCACACTCGTGTTTCTGCTCTTTCTTCGTTCAACCCTTGAGTCCTTATAGGGAGCGAACGGCTGGTCTAAAACGCTCCGCAAGGTCTCATTTGACGCTAAAAATTGTGTTCTATTTTAAATCGATGGAAAAACTATACCTTCCATTTGAAATTTTCGAGTTAGGGCGGTTTGAAAATCTCATCCCTTATTTTCTACCCCTTAGAGAAGACTGACGGTAACGCCAAGCTTCGCGGCACAAGTAGAGCCCGAATGGGGCCGGTATAAGAAATTTCATTAATTTTGGTACATGGTAACTAAGGAAAGTGCCGCGTACGGCGGACGGATTTTTTTTAATTCGATTTTTGGATTCTACGTATCTTGAAACGTAAAATCTCAAATTTTGAGGGGGTTAAAATTTGTTTTTTTTTTTTCGTGCTCGATTCCAAAGGTTCATTATTGAAAATAATAAACCGAAATTGTGTCGATCGACCCAACCGTTGATAATAATTTATGTCCAATATCGGGAGTACGGTAAGAAACAGCTTTCGGAAAGTATAATTCCTCATATGGACCTGAAAGTAATTGAAAGAACACATCTTAGACATCTCGCAGTTGGTATTAATGGTGCTTCAAAAAAGTAATTGGTATTAATGATTTTTAAATTTTAATTTAAATAATTAATTTTATTTTTAATTTTTATCTGAGATTTTTTAATTATTCAATTGTTTAATATTTTCTTATAAATACTCACATATTCATTAGGATAATAGCGGGATCATTAATAACATAATATCTAGATTGACTTTCACCATGAATTTCTTTAGAATAGAAATTCTATAATAATTAAACTATCATCATTTAGGGTTATATACCTAACCATAATCAATTTTATTCAAGTAGTTAGTTTTAATAGGGCTACAAAAATATCTACTGAACACACGGACACTACAATATTATAATGTGAAACGGTAGGACAAAATGTAAGCAACTTAATATAACTCTGCGATAGATTATCTATAATATTCTTAACATTGTGTTGTTGCTTATGGTTGTGTTAGGATTTAGGAAGATGAGTAAATATGATTTTAGTACTTAGTAGCACAAGTTATTTTGACAGTTATTCTTTTTGGTGTTTCTTTTTTTCAGTGTTTCTTTTTCTTGTAGTTCGAAGTTCTTCTCCATACCTGCCTGTTAGGTAGCTTCATAGTAGTTCTGGGGTGAGGATGGCAATCTTCGCAATATTAATTCATCCCTTGTAAGTGACTGATTTCAAGTAGGAGCTCAGTAGATACCTGGTAGTGAATTTTTTGCAGCCAACTGCGGAATGTCTAAGACATATTTATTCCATTGATTTTAGGTACCGTCAAATGCCGACAATAGGGACATAAGCTTCTCAATAGGGACAGAATTTGAAAAACGTGATCTTATCGACCACTAAAATTCTGAGTTTCGTGTGTAAATATACCTTCAAGATGTTCTCTATGGATGTTAGTTGAAGAAGAAGAATTCTATATTCCGCGAAATCTGCGACTAATAACGCTTATATACTCTCAAACCATTTTTTTTTTCAAAGCACTCACAACTTCTTCTAGAGCTCCCATACTCACGTTTTTCGGTAAGTTCTCGCATTTATTTACGGATTGGTAGGGATTGTACGGAAGGAACGCGTTGCCAGATTTCAAAAATGTTGTTTCCATGAATCACAATGTTTATTTTGGTTGAGGAACTCATAATTTGAGGTGAAGTGGTCCGCAATAGGGACACGCACTTTTTCGTCGGTTTATCATTAATAATGACACTAAATCGTTTTTGAAAGCCTGAGTTTCTGCTGGACCGCATAGTGGCCCTATTTTGTGTTATTTGCATCATTTCCAGATGCAGCATGATGCCATTGGAGGCGCCAAGGGTCCAGCCACCCTACATCCAGCGTTCTAAAAGTGATATGAATAGAGCGAAGTATTCTGTTTGTTTTTAAACGTTTTTGGAACGAACAATTATTTAAAAAAAGAAATACCTTATCCCTATTGAAGAAATAGAAAATTCAATAGATTTTTGGCAAAAAGCACGTTGTGTTCCTATAGAAGAACCTATGAGCCTGATTTGGGACACTTTTTGACAATAAAAAAACATGACTGAAAATAATTTTTTTGGAATTTTGGTGACGTCATCGTGTCTGGAATCCAGTGAGGGACACATTCTAATTGTTAAAAACGCGGAAAACCAATTTCCTGTACTGGATAACCTATGAAAACCTCTAAAACCCGTCCTTATTGGGACCTTGACGGTACCGATGAAGGAATTTTACTTTCAAAAAGCTTGGCAGTAGAGGCGAGTGGTTAATTTTTGAAACCCTATTCCCGATCTTTGGCATATTAAGTTCCTACCAATCATAAAATCGAGTAATCCGGGTACTATCTACTCGTCTGTTGACGATAAGGTGCTTTATAGAGATTCTAGAGACGAATATGAATTGAGCACTCACTGAATCTCGTTGTGGCGAGCATGACGAGGCTAATCATGTACATCTGCCTCGGCGGGAGCTTGAGGTAGTTGCCGATGAAGGGGGAAACGAACCGGAATATGATGTCCGCCGTGGCGATCGTCGACATAATCTTGGCTGTCTCGCTGATGTCGAAATTTCGGTCGCCGAGGATGACGGGCGTCATAAGCGAGAAGTTGATCTCTCCCGTAAAAGCGATCGACATACCTGAATCAGGCACAATAATTAGTTACTATTTTCTGCAGACTGCAGTGAGTAACACAAAATGCCGCAGTTTAGCCAGAGTTGAATAGGAGAAATTGAAGAAAAGAAAAGTAGAACAGGATCGCGATCAGTCGTATCAGGTGCCTTGTCTTCATCTTATCACTTGATTAGTATCCCAATTTTCTATTCAGTTCCGTGATCTGCTACGTTTAGTAATTGATTACTTGGGGTATGCTTGATTGCTTGTCTCTCTAAAAGATACGAGCGTAGCGAGCATCCACGTCACATGATGCGCTGTAGAATTCTAGAGATTCTAAGCCGAAGCACCTGATCGCGATCCGCAAGTGAGAATATTCACAAATAACTATCTACTCAGGCACCCATCAACATTCAGCAACCACCATCGATTAGATTTTAATCACTAATATACCTGCCGTTGGTCTAGCTCTAGAGTATGGCCCCAGCCTATATTTTATACTAGTACCTACCTGTATAACTTTGTTTAAAAAAAATACGATGTTTTTAATATCAATTTTTGAAGATTTATCTCGTTCAATAAAATATGAACCCCCATAGAAATCGTTCTAGTATCGTTTAATTCATCACAAAAAGGTTTGTTGGATTTCTCATATTCTCATGTCTGTATTTGACGGGAAAAGTAGTTTTGTGAATTCGCCCCAATACTGAGAGGTACGCGAATGAACTTGCATGCATATTATTATCTATTTTTTAAATAGTAGGCAATATAGAAAAGTAGAACAAAAATAGTATCTAGAGATGATAGAGAATATTATTTACACTGGGACTGTAATCTGGTAACCTGCAGCTTATGGGTAAGGCCTTTTAGGCCATCATTAGCTGCGTTATGATGTTACCGGCTGTTATGATTTGTGATATATCAAACGCACCCAGCCAGATGTTGAAATAGACGGGATCTTTGAGGAGATCCAAATCAAACATCTTCACGATCCTTTGCCAGCACCCTTTTTTCTTCGCTTCAACTTCGTCAGATTTGTCGCCGTTCATCAAAATGTCAGGAGTTGCCCTCTCCTCGCCATCTGATGTGAGAGTTCGTCTTCTGCAAAAGTAATTCGTCTTTCATTTTTACTTGATAAAAGTAGGTACTAACTCAGAGCAAAAGTGGGTTGGTCTATCAGATATTTTCGGTCTTTTAGGTAGGCATCACAGTGTAGGTACCACCTATGTTATACCAACCTCCTCATGCAGCGGTTCTCTTTGATGCTCTCCTTGCTGTTCCACCACTTGGTGTCCGGCTCGACGACGACGTTCCTATCGTAGAGGGAGATCCGAGACTGGGACAAATCACGCCTTCCTACCTGTCACAATAAGCCAGTTAGACTGTACACATGGTTTACGCATCCCGAAGATGGAAGAAGTACATTGGACTGATGGCCGCATCTCGCTGGCCGAAGAACATCAAATTTAGGAACTGGGAAACAATGTCGAATTTTGGAATAGTATATTAGTATAACACGTATTCTTCAACAGGGCTTAAGGGCTTTTAGGTAAAAGGAGAATGCACAAGGAATATCAACGCAGATACTACAATGAAGAACGAGGACAAACCAGAATAATTCTTAAAATAACAACAACTATGCTGGTTTGAATCCAATTGTGTGGTGGGTGGCTTACCAGCTGGTCTTCCCTGCGGAGATTATGAGAACGATAATCCTTGAGGGGGTTCAAAATTCTTCTTTATTATTGCTTTATACCTACCGGTTTTGACGCCCAAAGCACAGCGTCTTCGTCAGTCGGTTAACAAGGGAAGAGCCCAGCAACATTAGCTGCTTGGTGATTACACACCCCAAGGCAGCACATTAAGATAAAAGAAAAAAGCGATTGCAGTATGGTTTAAAGTGAGACGGCAAGATGCACTGGCTCACAGAGTCAGAGAAAGAAAGACAAAGACAGAGAAAGCAGCCGCCCTTAGTATAGATAGATAGATAGATGGTATATTTGCGGCCATACATATATGTATATCACAATTGTCATAGTTTCAACAAAATTCAACAATATTGCAACCGGTCTACTCGGGGCTGATTGAGCAACCCAGAATTGTTTTCTTGTTTTTCATGAACATTTTAAATGTTTAGTTTTTAATTGAAACTGACATAGGGACATTTTATGTCTTTAGTTCCCACCACTCAGCTGATCCAGACCCTGGGTACCGTCAAGTAAATGTCCTAAACAGGCTACATACTAAATTACAGCTTCCTAGAGTGTAAAGCATAGAAATAAGCTTTAAGAGCCACTCAGCTGATCCAGACCCTGGGCATCGTCAAGTAAATGTCCTAAAGAGGCTAAGTACGAAATTACAGCTTCCTAGAGTGTAATGCATAGAATTAAGCTTTAAGAGCTACTCATCTGATCCGGACCCTGGGTACCGTCAAGTAAATGTCCTAAAGAGGCTACATACGAAATTACAGCTTCCTAGAGGGTTAAATATAGAAACACCCAACTGAAAATCATCGTAAAATGTAGGTAACACTTTTCGAGGAAACTTTTTTGTTATAGTTTTTCGTGACAGTTTTTTATTTCAATGGGCCAAAGCAAAGACATAAAATGTCAAAAACAATCAAGTTAAAAAACAATCAAAATATGTGCTAACATAAAATAGATGACTATGTAGGTGCAAGATGGGAGACAGTACTCAATGAACTCTTATCACAGTTTATGAACTCTTCAAATGTAAAGAAGGCATTCAGTTTCATGAACTTCGTCAGGCACCTTTTGAAAGGAACCCCTCTTAACTCTCGAACCACTTCAGATAAAGAGTTATACTTAAAAAATTATTCCCCAGTAATTAATGGGGCAATGGTACTTACTCAACCTAAGGAAATTTGAGGCTAAGTCGTCTTTATTCCTGAGATCATAATCATGTTTCAATCAATGCTTCTTTTATCGTAAAAACTGGGATCTGAATGAACATGACAAAGGCATTGAAGGATGTACAAACAAGGTAATGTTAGAATGTTCAATTCAATAAAAGCCTTTCGGCAATCCGCTCTAAATGGGATGCCAGCCACAACTCTTACAGCTCTCCTTTGTAATTTAAAAATAGCAGTCGAAACTGACGAGTGGCCCCAGAGAATGATCCCATACGCAAGAGTACCTACTGTGGAAGCAACCATGGTAAGCAGCCATTAAGCCCATTTTGCTCAATCTCTGGGATAACTGGTGGAGAAGAAACACCATTGAACTCAATCTTTTGGCCAAAACCACGCAATGCGCACTCCAATTTAACTTCTCATCCAAGTAAATGCCCAAGAATCTAACTTTTTCAAGCTTAGCGATGTCAGATGGTAGTACTCTGAGACCAAAAAACACTGATTCAGTTTTGCTCTGATTGACTAGAAGTTCATTTGAAGTAAACCAGTTGATCACGTTATCCATAGATAACTGATGATTTACTTTTAGAACCTCAAATAATTTGCAAAATATAGTCTGGAGAACTTCTCCCATCCGTCCTTGCATTTGCCAATTCACCAAATCTACCTCCTGCTAAGACTGAAAATAGATATCTATATCTGGTTTTATTCGATAATCTAGAACAAAAGGGGCATGACGCCAGCAAGAAACGAAGAAACCGGGGGGTTAACGGGCTCAGCACTTGTTAACCGGCGAAGACGCTGTGATGCTTTGGGCGTCGAAACCGATAAAAAGCAATAAAGAAGAAGAATTTTGAACTCCCTCACGGATTTTCGTTCTTCTGATCTCCGCAGGGAAGACCAGCTGGTAAGCCACCCACCACAAAACCAGAATAAGATCAAGACACTATTTTGTACTTATTGCGAAATGATGGGTTAATTTGCGTTTGTGTGTGACATTTTCAACATCAGTAGAACAACACGTTGAAATTCGAAATCGGCAGGGTTTAGTGGCAAGAACTGTAGTGATTTCAACTCACTTCGTTATACTGATATTGGTACATTATACCAGGGAGCACCATCTACAGGGAATCAGAGCGAATCTTTGCAGTTTGCACTATCATCAGGGCGAATCTACCCTTTGCAGTTTGTACCATCATCAGGGTGAATCTACCCTTTGCAGTTTGCACCATCCAAACCATAAAATACTGATACTACCGTGAGCATGATAGTCACTTCTGGGTCCCACATGTTATATCAGTAGATATCTCCATTGCTCCATAATTTTTCTATGTCCAAGCATTGGACTTGGTTTGCTTAATCACAATAAACGGTAAGCATGCTTAATGACTCAGAAATTAGTGGATCATACTGAGGTAATTTGAATGGACCTCTTTAGTGTCGGCAACTGGCCTTTTCCTGGGTCTATGATGGGGTGTCTACCAAGCACCAGACTGCCGTGCAAAGGAGAAAACCAGTTTCTCCAGCTCAGCAGTTTTTGGAAAATTGAGATTTTGCGTTTTAAACCATAAAAATCTCAATTTGGGTCGAAAATATGGTTTCTCTTCGCTAAGAAAAAAAATCACATTTTCGACCCAAATTGAGATTTTTACGGTACAAAACGCAAAACCTCGATTTTTCACAAACTGCTCAGCTGGAGAAACTGCTTTTCTCCTGTAGTAGATAGCATTGATGTCTGTATAGAAAGCGGGGGTTTAAGCTCCATTATGACAACATTTGACGATTTACACATTCATCGTATACAATACTAAAGATAATATTATTACAGTACCTAGCCCTTCGACAATGGAAACTCTCCTAGGGTACGTGACGCCTTCCAGGATGTGAGAGGGCGTGGACGGCTCCAAGTCCAAAGCTTCTTGGTCGAGGTCCAATGTAGACCCTTTGGCCTTGTCCAAATCAATCGTCAAAACTCTACCGTTCTCTTTGTTCGAATCGTCCTCTTTCAACGGCTCCAGTTCTTCTTCTTCTGTAAATGTCATCGAAAAGGCCATTGTGAGAGAGCGAGGGGGATATTGAATCTTCAATCCCTTCCTTAGCTATTAATTCACAGATAAATACCATAGAGTGATAGAAGTAGGTACAAATCAAACAAGTTTTTCCCTAGTTATATTTGAGGATCTAAATTTGCTACCGATCTCAATTTTCTGATGCCATTTGACGGGTTGGAGGAGCATGGCGGCCATGATTGAGTGGAGAAGTAAACCAGACAGTAATAAGGCGGTGCCTCGCGCCGAATTCCACTCTATACTTTTGCTTATGAGCTGAAATCAGAAGGTTGATATCACATAAGTTGGTTAGTATAAGTTTGATCATGAGTGGTTGAGCATTACCATACAAAATAAATAAATAAATATACTTGCAAATATTATACAACATGAGTGTACCTATTAAGCAGTGGAAATAATGTAATTATGAATATAGATTTCTGTGGAATGTATACAGTCAAGTGGTAAGTATATGTGGTTACCTAACCTTCCCTTTAGTAGGTAACAATGAGGTTAAATCGGGAAAACGTAGAAATGTGACACCTATGAAGGCTTCCAATCGTTTCTTTGAATTTTGCACTACTAATGTTACACTACTTTCCCAACACAACTATCATCTTAGGTAACAAAAGGTAAGAACCTACTTAGGTACTTTACTAAGTCACTAATTTTCCGTCATACTGAAGAGCTTGCGAAGAAGAACATATATAGCTAGGAAGCTCTCAATTTCAAATAAAGTACGTTATTCTAGTAAATAACATGCGTATTAACTTCTCCTGAGTTCGTGGCGAATCACGCTTTTACAAGGGCCCACATTCTAGGATTATTACAGGCAGTTTTGGGTGCTAAAAAAATAGGAAAGTATATGCTAAAAAATTCAACACAAGAGCTTACCAGAGGCATGAAGACAGGACCGAGGCCAGTGAGTGTAGAACTGAACCCCGACGCAATACTTCTCTTCTTCAGAAAATACGAATTCAAGGCCAAAGAGAACGAAGAAATCAATATATTGATACCAATCGCTGGAAGAAAAGGAATTTATCCAACTATACTTGGAAGAAAGGTAGGCACTTAAGGTTGTAATTCGTGTAAAAACACGTTTTCCGAAAGAAATTAACGGAAGTCGTCTTGATTCGCTAACTGTTTATTATGAAAAATAATGACAATGACCAAATGAATCAAGGATAGTAATTCCCCAAATTTAAGATAGTAATCCTCCAAAATACCTACATTAATTTTTACATAATGCACTCTGATAATGATGTAGCTGTGTGAAGGGAACAGAATTTACTGCTATAGAACCTTTAATTAGGATGACAGCTTTATGATCATTTTAGAAGACTTAGGGAAGACCAAATTAGGGTACTCTCCCAAATTTTCACCATTGGCCCTACAACGGATCTAGAAGGTAAGAACTTACAGTTAATGATTCCATAGAATATGATGAACTCCCACATAGTGGTGGCGAAACCCGTCACCAAGAAACCAGTGAACATCAAAGAAGCTCCCAACAGGGCGAATTTCCTGTAGCCGAACCTCTTGAGGAGTGGTCCATTGAATAGACCTGTGAAATGATGCAGAAGGCAAATGAAAACGATTTAATATCATTCAAAGTAGTCAATGATCCCATTCATTGTCAACTCATAATTACTGGGAGTATCGAACAGGTTCACTGAGTTTCATTTGTTTGTCTTTGCCGACAATGTGACACATGGATCGCATCAGACCTTCTCAAAGCCAAACTGAGTTCCCACTCCCAAACTTCATGTGCCATCAATTCACTGCAGCAGCAATTGGGTAGTTGCAGTTGTAGCAATAAATTTCTCCCAGAAAATTTCCAAAAGCCATTGTTTTTGGGGGTATTTAATTTGACTTAGGAAAATAGTAAATTTCTAAAATTATAAATCATAAATTAAACCAATTTACGGACCAATCTCCGACAGATTCGTCTTTCGTGTACAAATTGATTTAGGATTTCCTTAATATTACTTTAGGTAAGTGGGAATAAATTTTAAAATCTAAAACCTTACCAACAAAAAGACCAGCGGCAGAATTGATGTTGATGATGGTGCTCACATCCGTTGCTGTGAAATTGAGTTCGACGAAAATGTTTCGAAACAGAAGACCGAAATTTTGAAGGACGGGGATAGCCACGATCTGAACACATAAAAATTGATAAGAAAGGAAAATGAAACGACTGGTAGTAACATACACTCATAGCATATAATTTGTCACATGGCAGAATATCTTGTAAAAGTACATATGTACCTATATTACAGTCATTTGAAAATATTTGGGATCATTTTTGCTTCCTCAATACCGAAGGTAGGAAGCTATGTATTCGTGCAAGAAAAAAATTTTTTTTTTCCTCCACAATCAAGATTTCCACTTGCTTTTTACGTTTCAGAGCTTTCTGAACAATTTTGGTTCCGTGGCTGTCTGTCGGTCTGTCTGTCTGTGGTCAATTCCTGTCCCAGGCAAAACTATATGAAGATATGGTCCGACTTTGATGAAATTTTCAGAGATTGTGCGGGTTAGTCCCATGACGGTCCTCTACCAATTTCGCGCGCAGCAGACTCTACCAGTGAGTGCATGTGCAAACGTGAATTTCCTGAAACCCATGTATCTCAGTTCCTAATTGACCTATTTCGCTCAAATTGGCAGTGTAGTTGTGGACTGACTCAATGACAGTAACCTATGAATTCCGTCACGATTGGATCAGTAATAGCTACTGCGCAAGCGCAAACTTGAAATTTGTTGTCAAAGGCGTATCTCCGGAACTACTCAACCAATTTCGGCGAAATTTTTAGGGATTACGCGAGTTAGCCCCTAGAGGGTCCCCTATGAATTTCATCGCCATCGGACCACTAGTAGCGTGTGCGCATGCGCAAACGTGGATTTCCTGAAACTACGATTTCGCTGTTCCTAATCGACAGATTTTGCTCAAATTTGGAGGGTAGTTGGAGGTTGACAATTACCTTCGAATTTCAAAACGATTCTGTCAGTAATACCTACTGCGCATCCGCAATTTCGAAATGAGTTTCATAGACATAACTCCGGAACTACTCGACCAAATCTATTGAAATTTTCAGAGCTTGTACGGGGTAACCTCTACCCAGTTCCCTATTAATTTAATAGCCATCAAACCATTACTAGCGTGTGCGCATGCGCTAACGTAAATTCCCTGAAACTACGATTTCTCAGTTCCTAATGGACGGATTTTGCTCATTTTTGGAGGGTAGTTGAGGGCTGACTCCTAGACAATTACCTATGAAGATCGCCAGAATTGGATAAGTGATGGCTACTGCGCATGCGCAAACTTGAAATTTATTTTAATAGGCATGCTCCTAACTCCGAAACTATTCTACCGATTTCGTTCAAATGTTCACTAACTGATTCTATACGTTCATGTTACAAAAGTGAGGAAGCTATACTGCCCACCAAACTTGGCAGACGTTTTTAGCAATACCCTCTTTCTACAACAGTGGATCTCAACCTTTCTTCGGTCATGCACTTCTAGCCCCATGGGATTTGTTGAGAGCCCCCTATAAGGCCTAGACCAGTGGTTCTCAACCTGGGGGCGCGTCCTATAGAGGGAGGCTCAAAAAATTCTCATGTGGGCATGACCGAGGAAAGGTTGATAACCACTGGCGACACGATTCCCTGTGAATGTCATCTCCCTATAGTGCCCAACTAGGTACCGTGTGCAAATTTTGAAGTCGGATCTTCTGTTGAAATGAATCAAAGCAAAGGGGCAGAGAAGTAAAGTGATTTTGATTCATGTTCCAATTACGCTTTCAATAGAAGTCAGTTACACGAAAGTGAAAACACTCAATTTTGGGTAGGTACATGAACTTCTAAACTCTATTAAAATAAATGTTCAGTTCGTAATACAGGTTACTCCTGAGAAATTTGGTATCGACTACGACATGCACTAGAATAGCTGGCTACTGAACCCAGCTATCATCTTAGTCTCGTGACGCCTGTCTGTTCCTGTCTGTGAATATCTTCTGATCCTATGTTATTACTATAATCTCCTATTTTCAGACAGCCTCCCTTTGAAGTGCGTTTGCTACCCCCTAGGTTAAGTTTTGCCCCGGAATAAAGGATTTCCATGTAGAAAGAAAGAGAAATAGGATACAATTTTCACAGTCATAACTTAC
The DNA here is from genome assembly GCA_030264115.1 of Lygus lineolaris. NCBI lineage: Eukaryota > Metazoa > Arthropoda > Insecta > Hemiptera > Miridae > Lygus > Lygus lineolaris. The sequence goes on from JAEMON010000013.1 coordinate 24,573,706, forward strand.
ATTGGACATGGCGAATGCGAAGACTATGATCCATCCCCACCCGCCATCAGGAGGGACTTTTTTCACGATTTTCGTCCCAGCCATCTTCGGCGTTTTCCTGTGAATTACAAAGAGTTAAAGTGAGCAAATTTTTGCGATATTGAATGCAAATTAGGTAGGTACTTACTGCAACAGAAATGAACTTGAATGAAACACAGAAACCATTATCAAGAAAATCAGTTAGGGCTGCTCCAGGTATGTTTTACAATCATTGTAGGGTTCCAATTCTATGGATTTGGATTTCAATTACCAATCATAAGTTTTTGCGTTGTAGGACCCCTCCGAAATCGTATGCCTGTCTCAATAAAATAACTAAATCAGCACTTATGCACGAGTATTTAAAAATTCCCATTCCGAGTGGGAACCACCCACTTAATTAATTGACCCATATCATGTCTTTTAAGAAGACATGATTTCTTGTGAGCGAGAAATTATTTATTTTCTAGAAACTTACACATGATCTACGTAGTTACCTATGTAGGTACTCATTACCGATTGGCACGAATAAATTAGAATAATTCTTCATGAGAAACATGGAGTCGAAAGTGGATTACATATATAATAATTTAACACTAACAAACTTCACCGCGGCGCAAAGTGGATCAAAATAGGGGTTTCCGGACAAAAATACCGTCCTTTCCAGTCTTGTAAGAAATTTCGCGCTGATTCCGAATATATATATATTCCTATACCTGGAATAGTAAATAAGCTGCAACATCTTGAGAAAAACCTCGAAAATACACGTCTGGACATTGGAATCGCTCAACATTGTTTTTGTACATAGGAAAAGTCGAAGAACTGAGACTTCTGCGTCGAATGAGACCAACGCCAGCTCATCATCTCAGTAGCCACGATTTTTCAGTTTTCCGTTTTCTCGACGTTTTCCGTATTCACTACTGAAAAAGTCGAGAAAATGGAAAGCTTTGAAAAATCACCAACAATTATGGGCACTGAGTTGGTGAGCTGGCGCTGGTCTCATTCGACCGAGAAGTCTCAGGTCTACAACTTTTCTTTTTTACAAAAACAAACATTGGGCATACCTCCTAACTGTTCCAACTGATGAATAAATTATCCTGTGTAACTCACGGGTGAGCCAGATAGCTAATGTAGCAATTGCAAAGTCGAATTTTAATAATTATATCTTAAGAGTGTTCTCGGTCGCAAAACACTCTCAAGTCGAAACTGACCAACCGTGATGTCTGACAGCCGTAAGATTAAAATTAAAGTGTCAACTCATTGAAATCCATCAAACACAATTGATACCTAGAATTGAACGAATTACTCAAGAGTACGTAATATGAAATTGACGTTCCAAGAACGTTTAAAACAAGATGGAAGACGAGGAGCCGTTGAGTAGGTAGGTAACAGATACCAACTGTAAACAGTTCTAATATCGATAATAAGTTAACAATATTAGTTTTCTTTTTTAACATGAATAATGTTTTTGCGGTGGCCTA
>JAEMON010000013.1:24604444-24614933 GCA_030264115.1 Lygus lineolaris
AAATCCCTCCTCAATTCTTTTGGGAGGTTTATTTCTTCTTGTTTCTTTCTTATTATGATGAATATAGGACAAAACTCAATTCAATTCATTCTTCGTAAAATTTCATTTTTACCATACAATCAAGTTTCGAAGAATGCTCAAGGTAGGTCTCGGGGCCTTGAAAAATCGCTCTTCGAAATCGGGTTTCTCCTCGGCTGGAGGCTTCCTCGCCTCCGAGTTGGATTTATTAATACGGCCGTAACGAGTGTCGAGGAGTCCTCGGAGGATTACTCGAAATTTGTTTCCGAGGAACGATTATAAATACGGATTCGGCTTAAGGAATCCTTGAAGATCACCTCAAGGTCTCCTTGAAACTCGAGGACCGCATGCATGATTGCAAGCGTATCGTGCGAAAATTAAACAGTGAGTAGTGGTTTATTTTTTATTTTTGAATGGTACAAAAAAAATTGATAGGTACCTAGAGGTACAAACATTCACATCATAAACATTTGCGTGTAATTTTGTAATAATTGGTTCAGATTAACGTTCGACTAGTTATAGGTAGAAAATGTAGAATTGTTGTTTTTTGAACAGGTACTACCTACCCGACTAATTTTGCCACACTTTTAGCGAATTTTCGAAGGAAATGAAGCTATTGCAATGGCTTCAAAATTTTTGTAATGCAAATTTTTTAAAATTTTCTGTATGGGAATCCGTTTCAGACCATTCTAAAACGATTCCTGAAAATTAACACTTTTTTATATTTGTATATATATTTATATGTTATGTACATATATATATGTGTTATATAATTATGTCATTCCAGACGATATCTGCCCGAGGGATCTAGATAAAAAATCCCAAAAAAAAATAAAATGTCAATAATATCAAAAGTAAGGATGAGTTCGTTGGCCAGAATTTTTGGAGTACTCCAAGGGGTCAAATTTTTTAAATTTAGTTTCAAAAATCGCTAAAACGTGTTTTTTGAGGTTGGGAAATACCATCCTAAACACAGGAACATAATTATGTTATATTCGGAATCAGCGTGAAATTTTCTATAAGAATCACCTACAAAATCGGTTAAAATTATTCTTCGAAAACTCGCTCACCATCTCATGCTGCATGAATGGAACTTTTCCCTTTATGCATCGAGACTAAGGAGACAGGAAAACCTCGCTAGGTTTTCTAGTCTGTCAAGTCGAGACAAAATCAAGAAAAAAGCCCACGGAATGAAAGTTGTATTTGTGCATAATTTTCTGAAATCACTAAGTACCAACAGTTTTTCGTTCGGAAGTACATGTTGAAATTTTAAATTTTCCATTTTGAATCTTATGCACTATATGACTATTTTTGTGTGCATCACAGCTTTACCCTAAAATCACATGCTAAATTACTATTGATATCGCTTTTTGGCATCCCATTCTTACGGAGTGGTACAATGTCCCTTGAATTCGAACTCTCGGTGGGAGCATTAATAATAATAAATGCTGTGATTTACTCGTAGTAGATAAATACTAAAAGTACGAAACCAATCGTTTTCAGGTTGCGTCTTCAGCTAGTCTCAAACGACGGCCCTCCATGATGTCTCACGTGTCATTGCTGGACTTTGCCGGTAGCACAATGCACATCGACTATGTAAGTGTTTGATAGCGGTATTAGATATTAGAAAAATATGTTTATGTTTATTAAATAAATTATATCAATTGAAGTACATGTGACTATTATACAGGGTGTATCTACGCTTCCTAAAAAAATTTCGTTAATTAAGAGAACGGGACCAACAGTGATCTTAATGATTTTTTGTGAGGAATTCAACATGACATTTTCGCACGATTGCGCAACCATGCTCAATCAATACCAACTTTGTTGTCTCAAGTAGCAACCCCCCATTTTTCTTGCAGATTCGGATTCTACGCGAAATTCCAATTAATGTATGACCCCTCACTTGAAAATGTGAGTGCGCAAAACTTTGCGCAATTACGCTCTAAATGTGCCTGAAGCAAGCAATCAAGAAATCGATTTTTTTGGATGTAGTACACTACCAAGTATGATACATGATTTTGATGTGTTTCTTCACGCCAAATAATGTGGTTTTGTTGATTTTTCGATTTAAGCCTCGAAATTCCAAATATTCATGAAAAAAACAGAAAAGAGTTCTGGGTTGCTCAACTTTTTGTGACAAATCAAAGAGATAATATCACCACGTAATTCAGCGTGAAAAAACACATCAAAATCATGTATCAGACTTGATAGTTTCCTACACCCAAAAAACTTGATTTCTTGCTTTAAAAGCACATTTGGAGCGTAATTGCGCACATTTTTGGGAACTCACATTTCCGAGTAGGAGTCATAAATTTATAGAATTTCGCATAGAATCCGAATTTGCAATGAAACAAGGGGGTTCCTATTTGAAACAACTAAGTTGGTGTTGATTGCGCATGGCTTCGCAATTGCTCGGGGCGCGAAAATGTCGGATGAATTCCTTGCTAATAATCATAAAGATGGCCGTTGGTCCCGTTTTTTCACGTAGTGAAATAAGGAAATGCGGGAGGAAGGTCAACAACTTAAGATACACCCTGTAAGTATAATAACTTCCCTAAAAAATATGAACGTGCTGTGATACGTTTACTTTCAGCAAGATGATGACAAGGGTTTGGAAATGAAATCAAATCATCACACCAGTAAAAAGAAACATCCGGATTGGCTTTCGAGGATAGTGAAGATAATGGATTTGAATCTTCTCAAAGATAAGGTATCTATAGATGTAGATAATAGTTAGTTTCCTGTGCACCTACAATTATTTTGGTACGAAATCTACTCGTACAGAAAGAAGTATTGTCAATAGGTATAGGCACGTTGGGTTTTTCATTTTTTACAAACATTGGAGAAGAAGGCGAAGAGTAGACTTGAGGAATTATGAGTTGCCTAGAATCAAAGAGCCCAGAAATCGCAAAAAACTGTGAGCCACCTTTTAACATGGCCAGTTGAAATGAAAAAGTATAGATTTGTCAACCGTATGTTATACAAAAAGGGAAAAGTAGGTTGGACACTTTGATTCTCAAACCTTGATTTGTTGTTGTTGTCTTGGTTTGCTGTTGATTTGTTGTGCTTCTTTTTTGTTTGTAATGTGACCCACTGGGATTCACTGGCAGAGATACGGTATTTCACCGAGTTTTTAGGTATGTAGGATGTTATACCCAGAAGGGGTCACAATTCCTATTGCCTACTGAGTGTGCTTTGATTCCTACCTACTCAGCGTATGGCGAGGGAGGAAGAAATTGTTAAGTAACACACAGAAATAGGTAATGTTCGACTATATTATCCTATGAATAGGATAATAATATACTGGATTCTCAAGGGGGATGAAGATTGTTTAGGAAATTCCTATCTTCAGGATTTGAACCACGAGGATAAGGGAAAGATATTTTGAATAGAATCGAGAGGAACTTACGTCTTTGGCTGGCAGGAAGAGACTAGAACGAAAGTGGGGTTCGTGGGTTGGTCCTTCGAGTGACAGCTCCCCACAGCTGTTCTTTGAAGGAGCAACCGTGACTCCGTCACAAGTTTGACTCCAAACCAAGTGGTTGGAATACAGAATTTTTCAGGATAGTAACAAACTGAACTTGGCACCCACTGCCAAGCCCCATTTTTTACCCATTCTCCCATAAACACGTTATGTAGTTATTTACAACGATGACATGAGTAAAATCTTAGTTACATCTGGAAAAACTAGGTCTCACACACGAAGAAGCTGTCGAAAACACAAAAAGTAGGTATTATTGGTTTTTGTATAAAGCAATGATAACTCACAGACGCCATTATAAAGCTGCAAAAACGATTGAACCTAATTTTAAAATTGAAAAAAGCGCAATTCGTTCAATATAATTAAAAATTAATGGATATAGTGTCGAATATAATTCAAGCACAGTGACAGAGCTGGCATGCGTTTTGATTCTGGCTGATAATGGATGGACGTTTTTTTTCTTCTCAGTATTCGTTGCATGGCTGTTTCAGATCTACCTGAACATCCTTTATGGAACGTCCATAACGTACGTGTCGGAGTTCAGCTGGAAGCTCATCCTGCCCTTCTTCCTGTACAACTTAGGATATAACGTCGCCGAGACGGCAACTGCCCTTTCGATCATGTCCATGGCGGACATCCTCGCCAGGGTCGTCATGCCGCCGATCCTCGACAGGCTGCCGTACTCCCGAAGGAGCTCCATGCTGTTCTTCCTCGTCCTCCTAGCCATTAGTCGATCAGGTGAAACCATTTCATAAATTAAAAGCGAGTTTTTCCCAATCCGAAATGAATTCAGTTCCATCAGCTTCCACCACGTTTTGCTTCAAAATGATTACGAAATAGTAGACTCGTAGATTACGCAATCCTCCTCAAAAATTCGACTGGCTTCCATGTAAAATCGCACAAAACATAAACCGCACAAATTCCCTGAGCACAAATCCGTCATAAAAGCCTGCAAAGTTGGGTGGGCAGTATAGCTTCCTCACTTTTGTAACATGGGTGTACAGAATCAGTCACAGACTTTACTCAACAAATTTCAAAGTTGCGCATGCGCAGTGCTATTACAGGTCCAATTGCTCGGATTTGAGCAAAATCAAGCTACTAATGGTTTGATGGTGATGATAACATATGGCGACCTTCTTGGGACTAACTAACACACACAATCCCTAAAAATTGCATCAAAATCGGACCATGATTTCGTATAGCTTATTGCCACACGGAATTTCCACGGGAACGAAAGACACGGAACGAAAGTGTTCAGAAAGCTTTGAAACGCAAAAAGCAGGAGTGGCAAAAGCAAAATTCTGAAGAACCTAAGTCTGATTTTCCCCAAAAATATGGTTTTGACGTTTTTTCATAAAGGTAAGTAAGTATATCACTCCTCTATGCGAAATTTGGTTTCGATTCCATGAGAAATATCTTCTCTGTGATCGATTGTTATAACCTGTAAGTCCAGAACCTTCCAGTAGGGTTGTAAGACCTCGCAAGTCCTGGCTTCTGGTCATGTCTCCTGGACGACTGGTCAACAGCCTGAACTTACGAGGTTTTATAAAACAGGCTCCTGTAAAATTTTGATTTTGGAACGTAGTAGTGTATTTTGGAAGTATTTACATAGGGTACCTACCTAAAACTATACTTACCCCACCGAAACGTTTGTCAGATTTTCATCTAATTTGGAGGGCAATCATGTACTAAGTAGGTCATAAATTAGTCCCAAATAATGAATTTTTCACAAAAACAGGCGCATTGAATAGACTTGTTAGTAAGCAATAAGCAATGTTCTGCCTTTTGGCAGTTTTACCAACTGTAATCTAACTCCAATTTTGAATTCTAAACAGCTGTGGCAATGCAGACGGAGTCGGTACCGCTAATGGTCGCTCTCATCATCCACGGCTTCATCAGGGGAGTCACCCTTATCGGGTTCCCCCTCGTCCTCTCGGAGTACGCCAACCAGGACAACTTCCCCGCCGTCCTCGGACTCTCGATGGTCTCCAAGGGTATCTTCATCGCCGTCGTGGCTCCGATATTTGGTAAGTGCTAATGAGAAGGATCCGTTGGCTCGGCCACGTTGGCAGGATGAGCGTAGAGCAAGAACCTAGAAGTAAATGTGCTCAAAGCGAGGGGGGAGCCCAGAAGATGGAGAGGGTGACTTGTCAGGGAAGTAACTTCATGCTGGAACATGTAACATGGAATTTCAGAGAATATGTAACTCCATGCTACGTCGGCTGTCTGGTTCTGTATCTTCTAATGTTTTGCGAGGCGTCTATTTTGCACGTTTTCACATTCGTTTGTCATATTGCATTCTTCTGTGGGGAAACTCCTCAAACTCAAAAGATCTGTTCCAGCTCCAAAAAAAAGCCATTCGAACAATGAAGAATCTTGGATGGAGTGGTATTATAACATGTCATCAGGGTTGGTCATCCAGAAATGGGTGACCAGCCTCGGGAGGCCGCCATGGTGGGTCGGGTCCGAGACGCCTTCTAGGCTTCAGGGCGGTATCACGCCGCAGGCGCCTAATTGACTTATACACCCCCTCCCCTTTTGACTGTTATAATGCCTATCTCATTTTTGTTGTTTTAACTCATATTATTTTCTGTTACATACCTATACAGAGCTATTTGACATTTGTCCTGCACAATGTGTTTTGACAAATAGATAAATAAATAAACCGATATTTGGAAGGGAGGTCCCGGTTGGCTGCTGAAGACGAATGACAGACCCAAATCAGTGGATGGAAAATCAGGAAATTCGCTAATTAGGAAATTTTCGCTGAATCATGTTGATAATGATATGGCTAATGCCCAAGTCTGGTTCCTTGTTCCTGAATTCAGTTTTACCACATCAGATCCCCCACAGCTGTCTCCTACAGACAGTCAACAAAATAGTTCCAGTAATGCTTTGTGGCAATAGTAGGACTATTCGCATTTTTTTTTTTCAAAGAAGAGTCACGTCAAATAAACACGCAAAATAAACTGAATTTTGTTAGTAATAATTCCTACAACAAAACATCAGTAATGTTTCTGTTTGAGTTTCTTGAAAACCTAGAGTCCCTGTATATTTTTTAAAAAACATTAAAAATATAGAAAAAAACAAAAACAAATTTAAAAAAACGGCGCATAGTCTTACTATCACTACACATCTTAGTACCTAATAGTAATCTATCTCTGATTCTTCGAAGGCTTCATCAATTTTTTGTTGCAGGTTGGGTGAGAGATTACACGCAAAGCTACTCCTTCTCGCTTCATTTCCAGTCGTTGATGATCGTCTCCTGCGTCGTCGCCTGGGGAATCGAGTACCTCATCGTCAAGAAAAAGGTTGTCGACGAGTCCACGTCGTGACGAAACATTCTATCTCGCCTCGAAAGCTTCGATCTTGCGTTAGCGCGGGATATTTTAAGACACCTAATTAAAAGTCAATAAATTACATCTAGTCGTCAGCGTTAATTTAATATTGCAAAGTGATATAATTAATCATAAAACACGATATCCCCGAAATGGAGTCGAAAATAATGGTTATGAATAGGATTTGCGTGTACTACTCGTAGTTGAGAGCTAATGTATGATGGCACATAAAATGTTTGATAGAAACGAGTATTTATGTAATATAACAATAAATTAAAAGTAGGCAGGTACCTACTTAGAAAGGTAAGTTCTACAATTCAACGCCCAAGAATCAAGGAATAGGTGGGTATATATTTTTGTTGAGAATACTATACTAATTTTCGTATTTCCTCCATAGTTAACTATGGGGTAGTCAGGGGGCTATAGGCGATTAAAGTACAAAATAAAAACTTAACAAAAATATTACTTATTTTGTGGATATCACAGTTAAATATAGAAGAATGTTCCATGATCTTCCATATTGTATATTAGATATAATGTAGAATTTTTAACAATATTTTATGGCATCGTATTTCTTGTGTCGATTTTGTACCAATCAGTGTTTCAACATTTCTATTGTTTTGAACTTTGAGAAGGGCCAAGTTAGGTAGGTAAGATACCTGTGAACCAACTTTAACAGCGTCTTCCTTTCAAGTGTATAGCCTATGTACTAAATGCCACAGTATTGCGACTTTATTTAGTTTCACTATGCATCTCCCCCTGCCTGAAGCTAGAGACAAGTATTAACGAAATAAGGTACGTCAAGAGCCTTTAATAGGGACAGGTTTTAGAGGTTTTCATAGGTTATCCAGTACAGGAAATTGGTTTTCTGCGGTTTTAACTATTGGAATGTGTTCTTCAATGGATTTCAGACACGATGACGTCACAAAATCGTGAAAAATATTTTCCATCATATTTTTTTTTAAATCGTCGATAAGTGTCCCGATTCAGGCTCATAGGTTCCGTTATAGGGACACTACGTGTTTTTCTCCAATAAACTAATCAAATCTTCCATTTTTCCAATAGGGAGAAGGTATTTTTTTTTAATTCTTCATTCCAAAAACGTTGAAACAACATATTTTTTCTTAATGTATAGCCTACTAACACTTGTGGTAAATCAGAATTGAAGACGTAGGGTGGACAGACCCTTGGCGCCTCCAACGGCCCCGTGTTGCACCCAGAAATGATTCAAATAACGTATAAAATAGGGCCGCTATGAGGTGCCAGCAGAAACCGAGACTTTTGAAAACGATTTAGTGTCAATATTGATGATACAACGATGAAAAAGTGCGTGTCCCTATTGCGGACCACTTCACCTCAAACTATGACCCTCTCAATAAAAATAAACTTGTGATTCATGTAAACAACATTTTTGAAATCTGGCACCAGCGTTTCTCCAGTACCTACGATCTCTAGCAATCCGTAAATAAATTTGAGACCTTGCCGAAAAACGTGGATATTTGAGCTCCAGAAGAAGATTTTAGCTTTTTGGAAAATGGATGGAAGTAAATGATTTGGAAGTTGATAAGCGTTATCAGTCGCTGATTTTGCGTAAGATAGAATTCTTCTTCAACGAACATCCATAATGAACATCTTGAAGGTATGTTTATAAACGGAAGTCAGAATTATAGTACAGCACACTACCGTAGAGAGCTGATAAGATCTCATTTTTCAAATGTTGTCCCTATTGAGGAGCTTGTCTCTATTGTGGGCATTTGAGGTATAGATTTGAGTTACAATTTAGGACGGATTCGTGTTCAGGACGGTCGAAAATGGGTAAATCGGCCGTTTTTACATAAGTACTGTGAAGAGTGTATAAGTGCGACTCCTGACGGACCATAAAACTATGTAAATACACCAGTTTACCTAAAAATATGTATTTTTTAACGGCTTTCCAGCTACCGAGTCCCACCTATGAGCTCACCTACAAATTCAAAAGAAGTTAACTTCAGAATCAGACTATTTTATTAATAGCTAGTGACACTCTTAAACCCGGCTTTCGGGCAGGAATAACTTTCAGTAAGAAGTAGGTACTCATCTATAGTAATAGATACTAGATGGGCACAGTATCCTTCTGAATAAAAAGTTAATTGTAGGTACTTCAACTTCCAAAAAAAGCAAGCAATATTATTGTGATGGGTCAGAAATAGGCGAATGTTTGAAAGTTTTCCCCATGGTAGGTACTAAGTGTAATAGTAGATTTAAAAGTGAATTCTGTTAAGTAACACTTTTTACTAAATACCTACCCAATTTATTTATACTTATTTGCACATTATAGGATACACTATTCACGCTAGATATTTATACAGATTTTATAAAAAGGTATAGGTACTATAAATATGAATATTGGGCAAGTTATGGCCAGAAGAAGGTGTCATTGACTTTTTCAATTGGTTCCAACTGAAAACATAGGTAATCCTTCGTCAACTTTGATCGGGAATAAGGTCCACTGAACTATTCACATTCATCGCCGAGCTTTCGATGAATTTATTAGGTACCTTCTTCAGGGCTCGAAAGAAATACTACGGAGTAAACATTACACCTCGGTCTTCATTCATTGATTTGATCAATATCGATTATATTATCAAACCTGTTGAAATTTTAACACTGATTGAGTTCTTGTTAGTCTGAAAGTTTTTTTCCCGTTTGCTAATTTGTTAAGTTTTGATAGCCTGGTGTTATTGTTTTAAAGCTTATCTCATCATTTTCACTGGTATCAGTGTTTTTTGATACTTAACAACCTGGTTTTTAAATGAATGAAGACGGAGGTGTAATGTCTACACCGTAGTATTTCTTTCGAGCCCTGATGAAGGTAATACATTTATCCAAAGCTCGTCGAAAGAAGGTGAATTTTTCAGTGGACCCCATTCCCGATCAAAGTTGACGAAATATTTCTGTGTTGGGTTGATATTCACTGAAAAAGTTATCTCCTAAAAAGTGCAAAGAAGGTTGTAAGATTGTCGATGGTTAGGTTGAAGGGAGAATTTTCTTGGAGCTAACAGTATAAAGTCGTAAATCACGGTCTTTATTGCCTTTCAACCTACTCGTACGATAACCGAGAGTGAATGCCTTTTCAAGGTATTTACCCCGATCCTCTCAGACCGTACGGTGTCCTGACACGGACGTCTCTGCGGAGAAACCCGCAGGGCGATGATGAATTGGGCTCCCGTTTTCAATTAACACGAGGAAAGCTGTGCTAATCATTTAGAATGGAAAGGCAGGCCGTTATAGCTACAGCATGGAAAAGCCGACTCAAATATCCGTGCTACTAGCACGGTAAATTAGTTTGAGAGGTACCTAGTATGGATTGTATCTAACCAAACAAAAATATAATAAAGTACAAAGTGTGTGGCAAAACTCCGATTCGTATCCAATTTACAGGGTCGTGAGGTTTGGGCCGTAGATAAGGTGATTTGTCAAAAAAATTGAGCAATCCAGAATATATTTTTGTTTTTCGTGAAAATTTCAAATTTCAAGGCTTGAATCTGAAAATAAACATCACCACGTTAATCAGCGTGAAAAAAAAAAAAATTCAAATCATGTATCATACTTGACAGTTTACTACACCTTAAAACGTCTGCCAAGTTGGGTGGGTAGTATAGCTTCCTCA
>JAEMON010000013.1:24776788-24791394 GCA_030264115.1 Lygus lineolaris
ACTTTTTTTATTTTTTCTTCTTCTTCTACAGGTCCGTGTTGGGAAAGGGAGAAAGCTATACTGCCCACCCAACCTTGCAAAAGTGTTTTATTGTATAACTATAGAATAAATAGTGAAGCTAGGTATAACCGAGGGGTTTTGAGTTACTCTTGATTGCATTTCGATGTTGAAACATTATTCCATGATTGCATGCCGTTTGGAAGTTATTGATTCATGTAGAGAACACTGGTTGAATCACACATTTGGAAAATTTAGTCTACACACAAACATGCATTCGTGTGGGTGCTTATGAAGGTGAAAAAATGCACTTTCCATCCCGAATTTTTCATTTTCTACCGTTGAAACGTTACTGTTAATTGAAAATCTCGAATTCATCTCGCGAAACTGCCCTATTAAAACGACAAAGAGGAGTCGGGAGATGGGAAGCGTTGGGAGGGAAGTAATGCCTAATTCGTTCTTTAGTAGAGAAATCACCGTTTGAGGCTGAGAAAGAGCCAAACGCTTTTAAAAACGGAATCTAATCATAACCTTCCTACGACGAACGATGGAGTTTCCTATCTCAAAAGACTTTGCTAAGTGGCTTAGAACGCTCAGAAACGATTACGAAAAACGGCCACGAAATTTTATCACTCCGAGACTTTCATCTCCATCCCTCGAGGAAACGCATATTACAGTATTTTTGGGTATAAAGGGAAAACGCCAATGCTCAAAAACCGGTAGGGAGAAGGCGTAAAGAATGCGCCAAAAGCTAACCATAAGAAAGGGGTCTTATGTCGGTAAAATCCGGAACACCTCCTGTATTTACTTATTTATAGGTACATTGGATTGGGTTGAATCTATAATTCAAAACGAATTGGTTCGAATGAATATAGAGACACCAAATTTTGTGTGTTATGATGGAGTCATTCACAATTACAGCAATCAAAACGGTTATTCCAACGAGTATGCTGAAAGGTTATAGATTCCCTTCAGGCCAAAGGATGCACAAATTTTCATTTCTCTATTTTAAACTGTTAATCTTTTTCAACTTTTAAACTACTCTGACTCATTTAAACTATTCTGAACGAATCTGTTAGGTGTTTTCCGACAATAAGCCATTCGGCTCTCTGGTTTGTTTGCTGTAGGTCCTGATGATGGCACTATAATATAGTATTATACATATTATGTGACCAACGCTTTACAGAAGCGGCAGTTTTGCTTATGATTGGACCCCGACCTCTGATCCTTGACAAAGAAACTTCCCTTAACCACCGATATTTTCGGCCGCATATATTCTCTGCCGGTTAGAGTGAAAATTAACAAGTTCGAACATAATCGACTCTCCCGGTCCACTAATTAATTGTTTATTATGATAAATTGGGCTCGCTTCTTATCATCTCCGCTTGATGTCGTACGCGAATTTTGCATAATAGTTTCATATTTTATATTATAACAGTTTCAGTGAAGCATTCCATGCATAATTAATTTAATAAATGTGCAGTTCGACGGCCCCCAATACCTTCCTATTAGTCGATGCACTAAAAACAATTCAATGGAAGCAATACCCCTAAGACAAAAATACGGGAAAACAAAAGAACGTGTTCAATGAACAATCAGTGAATACAAAAATTGGAACCTGTCTTTTAACACTTTCTGTGGGTAATAGCATCTCATTATGGCCGCTGAACGCTGGTGTCCTTGGTATATCTAAATACATTAAGTGATAGTTTTGAACTTATTCATCTTGGCTTGGATACTTCATGTCTTATGTAAATGAAGCGGAGTTGATCAGTTTTATTTTCCGCCGTAGATGATATGAATCGGAGTTTACTAGTTTTAGGACGGGATTTATAGACGGTCCTCGAGTTTCTGGGAGACCTTGAGATGGTCTCCTCGAAATTTGGAGTACTGATTTTAGGGCGGGATTTATAGACGGTCCTTGAGTCAATCAGTTTTTTCGTTGAGTGATATTCCTTTCATACTGAGGACAGCTTATTTGAGGTTGTCTCTTCCTTCTTTGCTGAATAAATTCCGTTATTCCAATATTTGAAAAGGAAATGGACAACAAACAGACAAACACAACAATTCCAGGCTGATCTGTATGGTACCTACTATTACCCAATAGTGTTGGCAATCTCACGAAAAATCTGTATAATTTTGATGCCGACGTGGATTTTGAGGAGGCCTCGGAATTTCGAGGAATACCTCAACCCGAGGAATCCTCCAAGTTCCAGTAGAGGTCGAGGTTGGTTTATAAATTCCACTCCGTTCCTCCAGTCGATAAGTTCCTCGAATCGAAGGGTCCTCAGCTCGAAGAAACCTTCACTGAAGGTTTGTCTATAAATCCCGCCCTAAGGAATCCTTGAAGACCATCTTAAGCGCTCCTTGAAACTCGAGGACCGTCTATAAATCAAGCCCTTATAGTTTGCTGCGGCGGAGGTGATACGAAGCGGGGATGATACCATTTCCGGCGGAGTCGATGTACACCCATATTTCAATCTGAGTTTGACCTTTTGGTAGGTACAGGGGCATTATTTATCTATTTATAATATATTTGTTTATTTGAGAATCGCGGGCAAGCCCAATTACAAACGAATAAATGACAGCAGAACAGAGATAACAAAAAAAGTGACTAATGAAATGAAATGAAAACAATGTGTGAGTAATCACCAAAAATAATAATTCTTTTGATGTAACATAGTTGATTACACACCAAGAGGCACACACCTCGAAGACAAAATGTAGGAGGATAAGGAAATTATAGTTTTCAACTTTGAGAGGGAATCACAGAAAAAATCAAAACCAGGATGTAAATGTAGATGCAGGTTAGCAGACCGAGGAAGGCGATGAAGGGGGCGATTTAAAAGGTAGTTTATAATTCACGGGATTGAGTAATGTAATAATAATAAATGTAATGTAATAAATAAATGAATAAATGTATTAAATAAAACATGTAATAATTCACGGGATTGAGTATCCATTTACAATAGAAAAAATAAAAAATTCAGCCTTCGAGAACAACACAAAGCATTAAATACGAAAAAAAAACTTTAGAAATATTGAGTCTTACCTTGAGCATGGTAGAGTTGGTGATATCGTTGGCCGTCCCGACCTTGATCCGGAGCCTCTTGGCGTGGAATGCAGAGCCGTAGCAGTACATGAGGAGCATCGTAGTTGGGAAGTAGAAAGAGCATGCGGCGAGGATCCGGATGCTCGGTCGTGTGTAGAAGGGGTCGCAGGCCGAGAGACCGCTTTGGTTGAAGTAGTAGCCGCCTTTGGGGAGGACGACGGCCGAGTAGACGGTAAGGGAGGCGACCAGCGTCATGCTCAACACCGTCATGCACCCCTGGCAAAAACACTGTAACCATGAAAATAACAAACCAGTCATGCAGCATGAATTAATGAACAAATTCTCAACGAATAATCCTTGTCAAGGTAGAGAGGGGTGAAATTATTGATGGTAGGTATCTCGTAATTTCCCCCTCCCCCTTGCTGCAAGAAAGGTAGATGACGGTACGTCATAGTAAGTCCACCCGGTTCAGCCGTTGTGTACATATTGGCCACATCAGGAGACAGCTCGTGAATGGACACACCATCTCAGAGTAGCCTCTAATCAGCCGTAACAAGAACGTAGCGGGAACTGGTCGCAAGCGAGCTTTTAAGAGCTCAGTGACGTACTGTCATATCCTCTGGAAGGTATTTCAAACAGATTACAGAACAATGAAATAATTTATTGTTTTAAAATTTGATAGGTCTCTAGTTCAGAATTTACCATATACGTATTTATGTACTGTACCTGCACTCCCTTAAGATAGTGGGTTTTCACAAAAACTCAAAAACGCGTTGTGAAACGGGATTTTCGGCCCTCAAATTTTAAAATTTTTGACCCCTAGGATACCTCTAAAAATTTTGGCTAACGAACACATCTCTATCTTTGTATTATTGACATTATAGATTTTCTGAACCGTTCCTAGGATGATATAATATCTGGATATTATCTTGGAACCCACACACCTAAAATATAGGTGTACACGGGTAAAATAATGTTAATGTGTTAAATCGGATCGATTTAGAATGTTCCAAAATGGATTTTCATGGAAAAAGAATTTTAACCATATAAATTCCAAAACTTCCGGACCAGTGACAATTTTAATAGCTTAATTGTCTTCAAAACTCGCTAAAATAATGTGAACAGTTACTGGTAACTATTATATTAATCATGGAGGAGTTTCGGTAAATAAGATAGCGGCTGAAGCGACGTATTGTACTTATTTTTCAGCGATCCTTTATCACCTTCATTGAAAGAATTCAATTTTATGTGTGCTTCGCCTCTGACGGACCTCTATATTTATATGCAGCTTTATGATATGAAACCCCAACGCTGCCTCTCGTACTACTATACGTTATAATATTATCTGGTGGAAATAAAATAAATGATTCTCAAATTTATCAAGGGTCAAGGGATGGCCAGAGGCAGAAAACTGTACCTGATACCATATGGTTCCACCTATCGTCAATGAAGTTGGCTGTTGTGAAGCCATATAGACCCCCTCCCCCCTTCCTCATCCCTGCCACTGAACTTGTTTACGAGACCATAACCATAGCTAGTTGCTTTTACCAACTTCTGTTTTGTGGATGTCGTGATCCATGCCGTCGCGACCTTAACCAGATAGGCAACGAACGCAAGACCGAGCGGTCTTGCAGAATGGTATAACTTCTGCCCCTTGGTCACTCACCAGAGGGGTTGTTCTGTAACTTGAGAGTTGTCATAACTGTTGAAAACTACTGTTGGAAAGTCCAAACGGCAGAGCGACTGTTGTAACAAGAGTTGTCAGAAATATCGAGTTGGTACTCGATGCATCGATTGGAAACGATGTATCGATTGCAAATGTCAAGGAGGAAGGAAGAAAACTTGAGAATTACTTAACGGTTCTAATCAACAGAAATTACCACAACTTGATGTATCACGCTAATGGTGTATCTCTTTCACCTTATTCACAATCCTTATTATCGTTATGATGTGTACTTATATCCCTCCAGCGCCTTTGTGACATATACGTCACAATGAACAAGCCATTGAAACTGAAGTCTCTATACTCTTGGTCAAAGTCCCCTCAGGAGTTAGGCCTCTCTATTCCTCCAGGCGGTCTGCCTCATCAGTCTGAATTGAAAATTGGTCCTATCTGGTTGTTTTTAGAACCTTTTTCGGCGATCAGAAAATATCACTCATTTTGTTATGGTTCCCAACCACTGGTTAGTGACATAAATCATTATAATAATTCTGAACATAGCTGCATTTATCTACACTGTTTTCCTATTTGTTGGACCATATGAGATGGAATATATGGCGTTTCCGCTATTACTTACCTATTATTTTGAGGCCACTGGAGGTCGTTTTTTAGCGTTGTGACGTATTTGTCACAAAGGCGTTTGTGCCTATTTTCCAATTTTTTTTTTCAGATAATATTATGGCTACCGGTTTCCTTCATCTACAAATTGTTCTTGTATGTTCTGGGACCTACGTAGTACCTAATGATTAGCATTTTATTCTTTCCAGGCAAGATATTGTTTTCAAAGAGGCCTCACTCTTCATAGGTTTTGAGTCAGCTCTCAACTACACACCGAATTTGAGCGAAATAGGTCCATTAGGAACTGGGAAATCGTAGTTTTGGGAAATTCAACTGATCCGATGGCGATGGAATTCATAGGAAACCGTCACGGGGCTAACCCGCACAATCCCTGAAAGAAAGCTTCATCAAATGCGGACCAAAACTTCATGAATATAGTTTTTCCTGGGACAAGGAATTGACCACAGACTGAGAGACCGTCAGACAGACAGACAGACACGGAACAAAAATTGTTCAGAAACCTCTGGAACGTGAAAAGCAAGTGGAAATTTTGATTTTGGAGGACACAAATGAATGAAGTAGACGTGAAGTTCCACATGAAGTAGGTGAGGAAAATGAACAACTTATTTTCCGCCTTGAGGAATGAACCTACACTACCTTTTTTTAAATAAATGTTGACCAATTTTTCTATTATTTACCAAAAATGTGTTTGTAATCTAAATCTATGGATCATTTTGTTGAAAAAGTGTAATATCTCAAATCCTGAATAAAATACATCTACTTCTGTTTTGACAATGCAAACGCCTTTGTGGCGTATTATGTAACAACCTTTTCAGGTGAACCCCGGTGGTGGACATTTTTTTGAATATTCTTTTGGGCACAGTTGAGTCTAACTGAGTGATATCAACTAAAAAATAAACATGATTTCAAAGAAAAATTTCCCGGCGCTGCGCTGGAGGGATATGGGCGTTCAGAATTATGGAAATTTGCATAATTCTTTCAAAACTTGCTTCTAGGCGTACCGAACTCATTCATGTCAAACAATTACCTCAAATTTGTGGTGGTTCTTTCTTACAATAGATTCGTATATCTTCAGAGAAATCTCTCCATCATAGTTCTGTTTATTTTCCAGCTACCTACGACTTCTGCTGTCCGACGGCGTCACATTTTAAACACGGTCATTCCTTTTTTTCCTTCATAATAATATATGTTATTTAATTTCCTCAACCGTATTATTCATATAATTTCAAATATTCTAATCAAATTATAATTCAAATTCAAGTTCAAATTCAAACATTCTAATCTTAACAATAGTTTTCCTATCTTCTTCTGGTTTCACACCGAAAGTGTTGTTGTTCATTACAAAAATAGGTCAAAGCTGTAGGTAAACCTTGCTGGAAGAAACCTAGGTAGGTGCACCTCATTCACAAGAGTAATTACTCCTCTCAAGTCAGCTATAAAAGTTTTCATCCCAGGAAGATTATTAACCAGGTTGAGAGCTCTCAGTTTATCTCATCATCTCATGCTGCCCCCAAAACGCTATGATTATACGTGTTGCTGCGTAACGCTCCAAGTTGTTGCGCTGAGTTCACGAATAGTTGCTAATAAAGGAACTCTAGTTCGCAATAAGCAAAACCTAGTTGGTGATAAACGAAAACGTTCAGAATTTAATATTTATTACAAGAAACTAGTTGGTTACCCGTGCGTTGCACGGTCCCACAACGGTTGGTTATCTAGAACCCAAACGATCGCTTCGCTCGCATGACAGTGGGACAGGGCCCTCAGGTCGGATTTAAAAATTTCTTTTATAAAAACCTTCTCCTGAGATTAACGAACAGAAAAAAAATCCAATCATTCTCAAATTATTGCGTACATAGGATAATAGGGATTCATTCTTATATATTAAGACTAGCTGACCCGGCAAACGTTGTTTTGCCATATATATAAATGATCTCTAGCCGGTTACTTCTAGACGGCCGGATTTCTAGACGGTTGGTTGTCCAGATCCCAAACGCTCGCTTCGCTCGCGTGACAGTGGGACAGAGCCCTTATTAAAAAATAAGGGTTGATCGTAGAAGGGTGAAAATTGAGGATTGTATGTATTTTTGTATGTTGTATCATAAAAAAATAGAAATTTAAAATTTTGTCTAAAAAATAAATAAAAAAATTTAGGGGTGGACTACCCCTAACATTTAGGGGGATGAAAAATAGATGTTGGCCGATTCTCATAGATACCGGATAAGCACAAAAAATTTCATCAAAATCGGTCAAGCCGTTTCGGAGGAGTAAGGGCACGAAAACTGTGACACGAGAATTTTATATATTAGATTAGAGCAGTCTCTACGTGTGCAAAAGCATGTTCCATTTTGTCTCCCTAAACGACATTAACGGGCCAAGGAAGTGATGTAATTCAGTTTTTCCCAGTTTGATTGAGAATAGGATCTCCAAGAGAATCAGCTATTTTAATTTCATAATTTTGAATTTTTCATGTCAATTTTTAAACGTCGAATTGGCATGCAGCTACCTCAGAGAATGATACAATGGAAATAATAGCTACCGCCAACCATATCATAATACATTGGGAACTGGTTGAGAAATAACTGATCAACGCAAAAATCGTCGTTGAAGATGCAACTCGTGCTAACTGACTTTTGGCAACTTTTCAGGAGAGACGAAAAACTAAGTTGCAGAGGTTGCATCTTCCATTATCAGATATCACATGTTATCATTTTTTGCTTCCTCACTACCGAAGGTATGTAGGAAGCTATGTATTCTCGCAGGAAATAACAAAACATTTTGTCCTCCAAAATCAAAATTTCCACTTGCTTTTCACGTTTCAGAGCTTTCTGAACAATTTTGGTTCCGTGTCTGTCTGTCCGTCCGTCTGTCGGTCTGTGGTCAATTCCTTCTCCCAGGCAAAACTATAAGGAGATGTGGTCCGAATTTGGTGAAATTTTCAGGGATTGTGCAGGTTAGTCCCGTGACGGTCCCCTATCAATTTCATCGCCACCGGACCACTAGTAGCTTGAGCGCATGCGCAAACGTGAATTTCCCGAAACCCCTGTATCTCAGTTCCTAATTGACCTATTTTGCTCAAATTGGCAGGGTAGTTGTGGACTGGCTCGAAGACAATAACCTATGAATTTCGTCACGATTGGATCAGTAATAGCTACTGCGCATGCTCAAACTTGAAATTTGTTGTCAAAGGCGTATCTCTGGAACTACTCGACCAATTCCGGGGAACTTTGTAGGGATTACGTTAGTTAAACCCTAGAGGGGCCCCTATGAATTTCATCGCCATCGGGCCACTATTAGCGTGTGCGCATGGCAAACGTGAATTCCCTGAAACTACGATTTCTCTGATCCTAATGGACCGATTTCGCTCAAAATCGGTGTTTAGTTGGAGGTTGACAATTACCTTCGAATTTCAACACGATTCTATCAGTAATACCTACTGCGCGTGCGCAATTTTGGAATCAGTTCCACAGCCATAACTCCGGAACTACTCGAATAATTCATTTTCAGAGATTGTTCAGTTCCAAATTAATTCAATATCCATCGGACCATTAGTAGCGTGTGCGCATGCGCAAATGTGAATTTCCTGAAACTATTATTTCTCAGTTCCCAATGATCGTATTTCACTCAATTTCGGAGGGTAGTTGAAGGGCTGACTCCAAAACAATTACCTAAGAATTTTGCCACAATTGGATACAAGTCATGGCTACTGCGCATGCGCAGATTTGAAAGTTATTGTCATAGGCATGCTCCCAACTCCGAAACTATTCTACCAATTCCAATGAAATGTTCACTAACTGATTCTATACGTCCATGTTAGAAAAGTGAGGGATCTATACTGCCCACCCAACTTGGCAGACTTTTTTTGCGACTTGAGCGCATTCTATGGGTTTTTGCTGAAACTAACTTCATAGATCGACGTGGTACTACATTGCGGTTCTGACTGCATGATAATCAATCTCACCTTGCATAATAATCTCACATTGTCCAAAATGTCAGCACGTTTTTTTAAACTTATTGGTTCCAAGTAAATAATGATAAATAGTAAGAGTCTTTATAATAAGTTCTTCAGTATCTGAGATGTAGGCATTTTTTGAGGACTATATCCTAACGTTTTTTTACTAGGTATATTGATTAATTTAGGTAATTAATTAATATAGGTTTATTATTAAATATACCTAGTAAAAAAATTCAGAATATAGTCTTCAAAAAATGCCTAAATCTCGGCTACTTAAGAACTTATTATAAACACTCTTACTATATCATTATCACCCCTAATCGTTATCACCCCTTCATCTTCCTTAAAGCGTAAATTTTACGTTTTAAGGAAGATGAAGGGATGATAACTCTCTGGAATTAATTTGAACGATTACCTCATTACTATACGACATACGTTTCCTGCTTAACCTCATCTGCAGTCTGATGCGTTTCTCTCTTTTTCACGGTCTCAGATCTGCCGTTCATCACGCTATTATCCGTTTTTAAACTTATTGGTTCCAAATAGTAATAGTGATATAGTAAGAGTCTTTATAATAAGCTCTTAAGTAGCCGAGATTCAGGCATTTTTTGAAAACTATATTCTGAAATTTTCTACGATATTTATTATATTAATTTTTTTACTGTATTTTACTATATTTTTATTTTTTACTATATTTACTCATAAACTCTATGGAATTAATTAGAACGATTACCTCACTACTATACGATAGACGGTTTCTGCTTAACCTCATCTACAGTCTGATGTGTCTCTCTGGATATCACGGTCTTCAGATCTACCGTTCATCACGGCCCTTCCACGTCAAGGGGGCGGATTTATACGTCGCCGGACGTAAATCAGGAATTACGTACTCCCCTTGGAGAACAGGGGTCGAGGCCTACGTAGTTCGTACGAGGCAGGAATGGCAATTACTGACGTCTCTAGGCGCGTTCAAAAGCGCTCGAATTTACGACCGCAGAGTATAAATTGAGTTAGCGAAACGTCGAGGAACCTAATCTAGGGGCTCAATAGGCCACTTTTCATATCCGCTCGTTCTAGGCCATACACGTTTCAGGGGGGATATTGATGTTCCCAGCAAATGAGAGATTTTGAAAAGGCCGTTACGCCAATGGACGAACGTTGGAAATAACTGTATCTGACCTCAAAATCGTTGCGTTAGGGTCCTTGGAATCGTTTTAGCCCTTTGCATGACACGTAGGCTTTTTTGACCCGTGAGGGAAATTGAAGGGGTTGCGTTGGCAACACTGGAGCTAATGAGAGCCCTGAGCGCCTCCGTAAATTCCTTTCAGTTAGTTGTTGAGTGACTGGTGTGGTTCTAGTTTGACTTTTCTCATTCTGGAAGACTGATTAGAAAAAACTTTATTGTAAAACGGAACTACTTACTACGTTCATTTTGTCGCCATTTCAAATTGTATTTTGTAGACATTTTTTGTAGATATATTTTATAGATTTTTGTTTTATCATTATTTGTACACCGACTCAATAAAGAAACAAGTTAAAGAAATAATGCTGCTTTTTTTATTCGAAGAAATACAAATTTTGTTTCATTTATTGAAGAAAAAAGAAATTTCAAAAATTTATTGTTTTCTAATAATTATGTTGAAATTGGTTATATTGGTTGAAAGAAACACTGTTGCAATGTTTTCTACTACCCTTACATTTACAGTTATAGGTACATAAAAAAAACAAACAGACGATAGACCTACGGTTCTACAATCAGATCATTTAGTGATGATTAATTTTACGCTATTCAATTCCAAAGCGTAACAACGAACATTATTCATCTTAACATAAAATACAAGAAACACAACCACCTGGTTCCCTTAACATTCGAAGATGCGATAGTTTCTCCGAACTTCACGCTTTTTTATGTCGCGAAAAAAATTAAAATCGTCCTGTTAATCATTTAAAGTTTCACTATGGATATGCAGAACAGTATAATTAGCATCAATTGCGGTGTAGTCCAAAAAAGCCCTCTTGTCACCAGACACTTGTCCATGATTGTCAAAAATGTTGTATAACATGCATGCAATTTATTATTACTAGCTAGTTATTGCTACTTGGGTTAACAAGAAAAATAAGAGAATTTCTGGCTGAATTATTACTCCTGCAAATAAACAAAATGGTGAAATTATTTAATTAATTTTGACATACTTACACAACGTTGTTCAACTATTTTACCTGTAGTGAGTTAGTGTCACTTTTCCTGCGCCCTATTATGACGGTATTGAGGTACTTTGGAGGTACATTCCTAATACTGACGATAGATCTATTCAAATGGGCGGCTCTCCAAGAAGTGGAGAGCAGTCGTGAATACTAATGTTGGGTGCTAAGAGTCGCAGACTTGAAATGCAATATTCAGGCAGAAATGGTTCAGGTAATAGACCTCTTTTATTATTAACGTAAGTATTGAAGTCACATTTCAACAGGAATCTTCTGATGTTGAGTTGAATAATATCGTTGGATAATAACGATTTAGCAAAATGGATTAATGTAAAGGAAAGTAAAAATTTCTCTCAAACTGCAGATAAGTTCCTGCGTGGTTCATTAATGTAATCGTGGTAATATTTTTATAATATAAAAATATTTCCACGATTTCATTATTGCACTCTACAGCGAACCACGCAGGAAGACTGCAATTCGAGAGAAATGTTTACCAAATAAAAATAATTTTTATTGGTAATAATTTTGAAATTTGTTATATTTTTAATAATGTTTAAAAATAATTTTCATATTTTTTATTTTATTATTATTTTTACTGAATTAAAATAATTTCTTTCACACAAACTAATAATATTATTATCAGTTTATGTGAAATCTGGTTAGGTACAAGAGAATGCCAAGGGGACCTACTTTCAGTCTCCTATAAAGAGATTCTCTTACACTCAGGTGACTCTTACAGCCAGGTGTACCTACTTGTTCCTTGTCTCTTATGAACAGTTGCTCAATTGACGAAGGCAACAACCTTGGGGTCTTGGGTTGGATGGATCGATGAATCGTGATTATGTTGTGTACAAACAAACGTTTTCTCAGGGACTCTTCTATAGGGGGATAAACTTCTCGAAGAATATAATAGAGGAAACACGCGAGAAGAGTGATTCTCTTCCATAGAAGAAACACACGTGAAA
Organism: Lygus lineolaris; assembly: GCA_030264115.1. Classification (NCBI taxonomy): domain Eukaryota; kingdom Metazoa; phylum Arthropoda; class Insecta; order Hemiptera; family Miridae; genus Lygus; species Lygus lineolaris. Next base: position 24,789,256 of record JAEMON010000013.1, read on the forward strand.
CGTGATTCTCTTTTATAGAAGAAACACACGTGACAAGAGTGATTCTCTTCGATAGAATTGACGTACTCTCTTACAGAGAGGTTTTGGCACCTCAAGGGGTCGTCCCTGTTCGTATCTTAATGGAGGATTTCCATTTATTCAGGTCTCCTATAACCAGGTTTCACTTCGAATTTTAACATTGTTATTGATGTTGTCCTGTCTTTTGGCAGGAGTTCAAGCAAAAAGTTACGTGATAACTCGAGAAGGGAGAAAATAATCTGAAATAATTCGGTAATTTGTGTGTGTGCAGAACATGAAGGTTGATTTAACGTGTTTTTTATATTTTTCTTGCCATTGTCGAATTCTTCTATTTTTCGAATTTGATATTTCCCTTCCTTTACTCGCATTTTTTTTACTATTTATTTTGTAGAACTCCATAATGGTATGATGAAAAAGTGGATATATTATATTTTCAAAAGTGGAGTTTCAAGTGGATAAAAGTGGAGATATTTTCGTTACTGAGCATTCATATTTACATATGACTTTCATATGGTTGTTTGGTAACCTAATAATGTTGAGTTATTGTTCTGGATTGAGATATACATACGATAGAGATATTGATTGATAATTTCGATATGATACCTTTCTCGTTGAGTGTTTGTGGTACTTGGCTGGATGCAACATGCAGGCGTATCTGTCGACTGCCATGCATACCAGGATAGCTGCACTCTGCTGGGTCAGTGCACCTCTCAGCAGCGCCTGCAACAGGAAAAATAACCGTTTGCAATACTTTCTCTTCACCTTTACGCTCAATTAGGAAGGACGTCTGCCAAGTTGGGTGGGCAGTATAGCTTCCTCACTTTTGTAACATGGACGACAGAATTAGTTAGTGAACATTTCAGCGAAATTTGTGGAATAGATCCGGAGCTATCCCTGTGAAAAATAAATGTCAAGTTTGCGCATGCGCAGTACCCACCACTCGTCAAAATTGTGGCGTAGTTTTCTTGGAGTCAGCCCCCAACTGCACTCTGAATTTGAGCGGAATCGGTCCATTAGGAACTGAGAAATCGTAGTTTCAGGAAATCCACGGTTGCGCAGGCGCACTAGCTACTGGTAGTCCGGTGGCTATGAGAGGAGATTGGGGACCGTCAAGAGGATACAAATTTCACCGTAATTGGTCGATTAGTTTCAGAGGTATGGCTATGAAATACATTTAAATCGCGCATGCGCATCAGCAGGTAGTACTCATCCAATCGTTTCAAAATTCGTAGGTAATTATTAACTTCCAACCAGCATCCAAATTTGGTCGAAATCAGTCCATTAAGAACTGAGAAAGAGTCGTTTCGAGAAATGCACGTTTGAACATGCGCACACGCTACTATTGGTCCGATGGCGATTAAATTCAAAGGGTACCCTCTAGGGTCTAACCCCCGTAATACCTGAAAATTTCCCCGAAATTGTTCGAGTAGTTCAGGAGTTTCGGCTAAGACAACTTATTTTAAGTTCGCGTTTGCGCAGTAGCTATTACTGATCCTATCGTAACAAAATTCATAAGTAATTGTCCTGGAGTCAGCCAAAACTACCCTCCAAATTTGAGCGAAATTGGTTAGTCACGAACTGAGATGCCGGGGTTTCAGGAAATTCACGTTTGCGTGTGCGCTCACGCTGCTGGTGGTCCGATGGCGATCAAATTCAGAGAGGACCGTCACGGGGCTAACCCACACAATCCCTGAAAATTGCATCAAATTTGAACCATAACTTCATATACTTTTGCCAGGGACAAAGAATTTACTACCGACAGAGAAATAGATAGACATAAACGGAACCAAAATTGTTCAGTAAGCTCTGAAACGTGAAGAGTAAGTAGAAATTTTGATTTTGGAGGACAAAAATTTTTTGACATGATTATGTCTTTTCGCTGAGGTCAATCCAAATTTTGTCCCGTCAAAAGCGTTACCCAACAACCGATAATCAAAGATGGTTGGTTGGGAGGTATTGATATTTAGGGTATTCTTGTTCTTGTTGTTGTTTTTAAGTTTAGGAAAATATCAACACGATCGCTGGAGTCAATCCAAGATTTTGTCCCGTCAAAAGCGTTACCACGCTTGACATAGTTTCATTATTTTAGCGAATTTTCGAAGAAATGAAGCTATTGCAATG
>JAEMON010000013.1:24796678-24808321 GCA_030264115.1 Lygus lineolaris
TGGTTCCGTGTCTGTCTGTCTGTAGTCAATTCCTTGTTCCAGACAAAACTGCGTAGGTGTGTGCGCATGTGCACGATCTCTAATTTCCTGATGAACCGATTCCGCCGTAATCAGGAAGGTAGTTGGGAGCTGACTCTAAGACAATCACCTAAGAATTTCACCACAATTGGATGAGTGATGGCTGCTGCGCTTGCGCGAACTTGAAATGTATTGTCATAGGCATAACTCCGGAAATATTCTACCATTTGGCTGGATTGTTCACTAACTAATTCTATACGTCCATGTTACATAAGTGAGGAAGCGATACTGCCCTCTCAACTTGGCAGACGTTCTACTCCCATTTACATTGACAAATTATTATTCTTGATCGCTCTACAATCTCCCTTCATGATCACGAGGTAGGTAGTTACCTAATACTAGAATAATAACTGTGTTACTTCATAGTTGCCGATTTTTGAGTAGAACTGCAAGATTAGCCATGGAAATCACGATAGAGGTTATCAGTTGGTTCCAATATTGTATTCTAGCATGATCTCCCTATTATTCAACTGTATTCAAATTCACACCTGATTTTCTTGCTCTTACAAGGCTTCAAGGTACATAGAGATGCTAATTTGCAAGTTCGTTCATTGTCCTGCCTTTCCAAGAAGGGACAATGTATAACGGTTCAAACCCGAGCATAAGACAGACCAGACTGTTTCGCAAAGTTGTTGATCTGCTCCATTTTCCGTGGTCGCAAGAAGTTCTCTGTTCTCATTAGTAGTCCGTCTGCTCCAACCGCTGCTACGTCTTATAACTTATTTGGGTCTTAGGAGGATTAAATTACAACTAAGGTTGCCTGTTGATGTAAGACAGAAAGCTGATGATACTAGTATATGAGAAGTACCTCCACCACAGCCGGTATAGTGGCGTTTGTAGAATTTCAACATTTTGAAATCATTCTAAAATCGTTAAATTCGTCACAAATAGTTATTTCGTTTGGATTACTTATTATTATTACACATTAATACACTGAAAAAACGTCTGCCAAGTTGGGTGTGGCACATAGCTTCCTCGTATACATAACATGATTGTCTATATATATAACATATATATATTGAAAAATCATTAAAGGGATTATTAGTTCCTGCACAATCCCTGAAAATTCCATCAAAATCGGATGCAAGTTGTGGAAGTTACGCTTGCGCATGCGCAGTAGGCACCACTGATCCGATCTTGATGAAACTCATAGGGCATTATTGAATCTCCGATCCTCAACTTTCCTCGAAATGTGAGCGGAATCGGAAAATTAGGTTGCGAGAAATGGTTGTTTCAAGGATTTCAAGTTTTGAGCGTGCGCAGTGAATACCACTGATCCGATCTCGATGAAACTCGTAGTTACCACCGGTACCATCAAACCTTCGATTCTCAACTACCCTCCAAATTTGAGCGGAATCGGACGATTAGGTCGCGAGAAATGGTTGTTCCAAGGATTTCATGTTTACGCATTCGCAGAGGCTACCATTGGTCGGCTGGTGATGAATTTCATAGGGGACCATCTAGGGCCTAAACTGCATAATCCCTGAAAATTTTATCAAAATCGGATGGAAATTGTGGAAGTTATGCGTGTGGCAAGGATTCCCGGACAGACAGACCGACAGACACGAAACCAAAATTGTTCAGGAAGGTCTAAAACGTTAAACGCGAGTTGAAATTTTGATTTTGGAGATGAACATTTTTTCAGATCCCAAAAGTGAAAACAATGCTTCCACTACCTTAGTAGACTTTGAAGCAAAATGGGGTGATGATCCATCAGGATTCCTGAAGGATGGTCGGTTTTCCGTCAATCATCCATCCAGAATCCTGACGGACCAGGTGAGCCCTTCATCCAATTTTTTCAGTGTATTTGTAATTTGTTTTCAGTGTATATAATATGTCGGCGGGAAGATTCAAACTTAAATCATTCACTTGCCGAGTGGTTCTCAGCATATTTGCAATTCTGTTGCCATTTAGAGCAATTTAGGTACCTAACTTGAGTGTTTAGCGTTTCTGAATATAGAACACCCTTTGTGAATAGTATACCTACAAGGTACATCAGAATATCATTTTTTACCGCCAACTCTTATGAGGATGCTGTTGAGCCAGCTCGTGTTGCCGATCGTCGCGATCTCTGTTGGTTGGATTCGGAACGGAGTCTGGCATGGCTGTCTGTTGATGATTCGGATTTGAATCTTCCAGCCAACTTAATAATATTGTTATACTCGTACAAGAAACCTTTCTAATTCACGTTGAAGGTGTCAATATTGTTTGTGAATTTATTTATATTGATTTTCATCAAGTGATACGGGCGAACCCAATTATTACACACAGGGGAGCACCCAGGATTTTCAGTGGTGGGAAGGGGGGGGGGGGGCTGGAATACCCCCATTTTAAGGGGCCCTCCCCTGGAATTTTATAAATGGCGTTTTTAGCCAATTCGGGCTCTTAAAAATGTACGTAAAACACATTATTTTAATATGAAAATATGTGTATAGCCGTTGAAGTATCATTAAGTCTCGTCGAGGAGGATGGATTCATCCTTCCTATCCACCTTTTGGGCCCTGACTGTATGGATTCAGGTCAGACGAGATATCCATTGGGAAATATTTTAATTCTACACCAATCACTAACAGTACAGTCTCTGTGATATCTCGTTTTACACTTAGTCTGATGAATGTTTTGAGGTTAATTCAACAAGAAGCACAATTACGTAATTGCACCCACAGAATTGGAGTTTAGGGGAGGACACGCCGTCCTCATCCAATAATAATCCAATTTAGAATATTTTATTACATTGTTGGTCGGTCAAGCCATATTAAAAAGTTATTTTTCTGCCCCCCCCCCCCCCCCCCCCCCCCCCCCCCCCCCCCAGCGTGGATTCACCCCTGATTACATAAATAGTTAAATACAACAGTTGAAAAGCGAGTACAATAAATTCTCAAACATGATTATGGATTAGGAATCCACGGAAAATTAATGAGAAATGAGACTAAAGTGGAGAAGACAAAAAGAGAAACAATAATTATGATCCATATGATGTAGTGGAAACGTAGGCGGATGAAACTTTTTTTAATGGTTGTGATCGAGGTGTACAAAAATCAAGTTGGGGGTGAGTTTGGAGTTGAAGATTTAATGCTAGGGGAAGTCTGGAAAAGGGGCGCTGGAGTTGATAGAATTTGTGATGGAGATGACCGTTGAGATAGCCTATAAGGCCTGTGCCGGTACTGCAGTCCCCTCATTGCTATCTTTTTTGCTGTGCTTGGATCCGAACAAGCGACCCCGACTTCAATCACGAGCGATGTAACATACCTTTCCATTCTCAATCAATACGGGCTATATTATGTGTAGGAGACCAGACAGCATAAAAATCATCCAAATCGCCGGAATGGCTATAAAATACGACGGTTGCAGCTCGCATTGGTTTCAGGTTTTGGAGCCCCCCTTCATTAGAAGGGCCAAGATTGATGAGGTCAACGTGATCACGAATCGGTATATTCTGACCCACATTTAACCCTCACAGTCCGGATTCGGTCCTCGTTAGCTAGCCGAATGTCGGTATGTCCTCTGCATAACTAACGACGCTCTGAGCTAATTCGACCGCCGATGCTACCCCCTCCTCATCGCCTGATTTATAGACCTCCCGAGAAGAGCAATGTGGTTGAGATTTCAAGGTCACCCCAAGGAGACAAAGCTGTGATTTACACTGTTAAGCCAGTCGGGGAGTTAATTACCGGGGGTTGTCCCAGAGAGTGGTCTGGACGAACGCCAGATACAAAGGGCCCCAAGAGCTTCGAGAAACAAGCCATGAGATATTAAGTTGGGGAATGGACAAACCTCTGTCACTATTTGTTGGACAGAAAGTAACTGCTAGGAGATGAGTACAAATGCACGGTGCGTAAATGAGTTATTTCAAAATTATAAAGTCCAGTTTTCTTCTTTTTGTATACCCACAATAGGTCATAAGCTGCAAATTTCTCAAAAACACAAAAAACACTTTTTTCAACACACTTTGCAATAGGTAAGTATTCTTAAGTCTTCTGTCCAACCCAATAGTGATGAGTTAAATTGACTTTATGGGTTATTTCCCTTTCAAGAAGAGTAACAAGAAACTACCGAGAGTCCTTAAAATATAGAATTCCTCAGAAACCTGACAATACTATTCGTACTCCTCTTTTCTCAGGGATGAACAAACAAATTCGTTTGGCACTTATTCGATTTAAAGCTGCTACTTCCATGGAACATTCTTCGTCTGTTAAGGACCAACCAATACTGTGAAAAGAAATCGTATTTTTTTCCTAGCACTTTATTATTATTTTTTTTACTGAAAGAGCGAATCGCAAGTAAAAAGGACTTTTCAGGCGAGACGGTGCAAATCCAGGGCGACACAACTTGGTTCTCGGAGCTCAGGATAATCCGAACCTCCGTTATTCTAATCAAGTCTACTTTTCTTCCTCCCGTCCTTCGAGGGAGTCACTTGAAATATTAATTTCAGACCACGTCCTTTTCTTTTATTTCTTTTTTATTCTATCTACCTCAATCTCCATTCTTTCCTTCTGGTTCTTGCGGATTTGACGTACTTCAGGGACCGCCTGCCACTTCTTAAAAGCATGAAACTGCTGTTTTTCCGTAAATTTCGTTAGGTGTGAAGCACTGGTGTTTCCCTCGGTTGAACTCCAAGATGACAAGCATTAGATGGAACGAGCGCACTCGATGTATTTGTAACCATTATCGTGTCACTGTAATAGCCACTCACTCTTGGAGCTGCCCCTAACTGTTAAGAAATTCGAGCGAAATTGGCTGAATTTGCTTAATAAAGACATTTCTCGTTCCACTCATGCATATCTTCTCACAGCCAAATATTTCGTCGAGTTTTCGCTATGAACATTTATACGTTTTCAGGCGCTCCACAGTGGTCTAGAACGTGATTTTAGTTTGAAAAAAGTAGAATTTTTCAATTTCACCGAAATGGTTTTTGTAATCATTAGCTAGAAACCCCTAGAAATATGGTAAAATAGCAGGAGAAGTCAAATATTTGTTTATATTCGATAATTTCACCTTTGAACTGAGAAGTGCCCGAGTGTGGATGGCAAGCTGTATTAGATCAGTATTGGTTTTGTTCCTCATAACAGATCAGATTGGCTTCCTCTCACTCAAGTACGAACAAATATTTCAGATATGCATTCTAAATAACTAATTTTCTCATAATATACGGTTTTTATTAACTAAAGAGTTAGCAAAATTTAGAAAACAGTGCAAGAAAATGCAAGCGCTCTCTATGATGAAATTCTCCTTCAAAGAGAATCTCTCTAGAATACGTTAATATGGGAATAAATTGGGACTGAAAACACCAGCCTATCATTTCAACGAATTTCCGAAGAAAATGAATCTATTCCAATAGGTCCAAATTTTTCAGTAAGTGCGCAAATTTTTGGGAATTAGTTTTTGACCGTTCTAAAAGGATTCTTGAAGTTTAAAACATTATGTTGAACGTTTTCCGTACGTATGAGTTGTTTCATATATATCTACGTGTCACTCCAAACAATGCCTCACCCTAGGTACGCTGTAAAAAATCGAAAAAATTTCTAAATGTCAATTACTTCAAAAGGTAAATACAAGTAAAGGAGGAGTTTGTTGGCCACAATTGTTGGAGTACTTTAGGGGTAAATTTTTGAACGTTTAGGGTGAAAAACGTGTATGCTGAGGAATTTGGTGGACATTATCATCTTAAACATAAGAACACTATCGTATATTGGTAATCAACGTGAAATTTCCTACAAGAATCACCCAGTAGATCGGTTAAAATTACTCTTTGAAAATTCGCTTATCTACTCATGCTGCGTGACTGGAACTTCTAGCAAATTTTCGAGGAAAATCGTGCCTAAGCAAAGGCTTCAGAATTTTAAATTCACAAATTTATGACATTTTTTTCTATGGAAATCTGTTTTGGAGCATCCTGAATCGAATCCTGAAGTTTAATATTTTTCATTATCCTATTTATATGGAGATATGTGTTTCATTCTTGAATGACTCGTTCCAAACGATATATTACCCTAAGAACTGTCTAAAATTTCCAAATTTGTGCCAAAATGTCTATATCATGAGAAGAATGGCTAAGTTCGTTATCCAGCATTTTTGAACTACTCTAAGGATTCAAAAGTCGCTTCAAAAAAACGTGCTTTGAGGTTTTTGTTGAAAATTTTTTTCAGCCTTAAACATAGGGATAATGTGATATATTCGGAATCAGCGTGGAATTTCTTGTCAAAACGGCCTTTCAAATAGTTTTTTCGCGCTACGATCTCATTTCCGGACCACTGTGCGCTGTAGAGATCCTTAAGTGTTGGCCATCCATGGCCATCCGACGGTAACCGTCGTCTCATAGCAATGAGGTCTCTGGAACACGCCTATTCGGCTGAGATGGTCTAGTCGAGGCCTAAAACTGTTATATTAGTACTGTAACAATTATATTTTCATTCTGTGCAGGTATATAGTGATTGCCACTTCCTATCTCATGCAAACGTATATTATCAAATAAGTTCAGTCGTTTTTGTGCCGCGCTTGACGAGTATTACCTTTGGTTTGAATAAAGTAAGGCATTGCAATACAATTTCGCAAAACTGAGAATCCCACCGTTCCTGGACTTCACCATTCGAAAGAACAAAACTGAGGAAGACGACGAAAGAAGCCCATTTCCGAACATTCTTGATACAAGGAGTTTTACCTTTTCAGGACAGCATTGTTTTGAAATATGGGCCACTGGCTGGCAAGAGAACTGACTCTTGTTCGATGAAAATACTGTCAATTCCTCATTTTACCACAAATTGAAAAGAAAAAAAGGACCCCGAATCGAGAAATCGAATCACTCTTTCTTGGCCATCCTATACGGCAGTTTTTTGTCTTCGGCACACAATGGTCGAACCCGAAGGACAACTCCCTTGAAAGCGGTTAAGGCTTTGGGAATCGGATTTGGAAGCCAATTCCATCAAGCCTTCCCCCTTTTTTCGCATTTTCGTCACCTGTCGGTAAAAGAGGGTTTTTTATCGGAAGGTGAGCAAAGTCCGTGAGTCGCTCGGTAATCCTACGACTATGGCTCACCCTATCCGGTATCATTGGCATCGATTATTGTCGAAAAAAAAAACTGCTTCGGTTTCCTTATTTCTACCAAGATGACGAAAGATTCTTTTGGTAGAACGAAAAAGAATTTTATTTGGTTCTGCGAAGATCATCTTACTTGGAACGAAATTAAAGCCTCCGCCGGGGAGATTTTTGAAAAGGGAAGGTCTAAAGCCGGGTTGATCTGTCTTATAACTTATAATACATCCCCAATAAGAGATTCGAAATGCCTTTCAGAAAACCCGCCCGGGGCACTCAGCCCATAAGATGGTGTTCGAGCTCAAATTATTTTCAGCAATGAAAAGGATGTCTGAATTCCTCCATCATCGTGTATAATAAATTATTTTTTGTGAATGGGAGAATCACAGCCACCACAGTGGTTGAAATCCTGAAAAACAATTTTTTTAAATTTGTTTTTTTCGTTCATTCTTTGGTTCACCTTTAGACTATACCTGCAGCACCGTCTACATAGCAGAATTCAACTTCCAGCAAATCTGTTCCTAGAAATTCATCCTAATTTTGATTTTTTTAACTCATTCGTTACATTCACTAGCCATTATTTACCTCTTCATCCATTAGCTTCTCATAATTATTTTATCTACTAACTTTTTTTCTTTAGTAGTTTCAACTATTTCATATTTTCTGGCGACCCAACCATCTCATTTATATTATTATTATGCCTACTTCGTAGAAGAAATCTATTAATTTTTTTTTAAATATGTTTTCAATTGATTGTGATTTGTTCCGCTACTGTTTTCTTGAATAAATTATTCTGTTTAATGGACTTGCCCGTGCTGTGTTAAATAAAAAAGTCCCATTCATGCAGCATGAGTTGATGAGCGAATTTTCAAAGAATAATTTTAACCTATTTGGTGGGTTATTCTTGTAGGAAATTTCACGCTGATTCTGAATATTATACCACTATGTCCCTACGTTTAAGATAGTAATTTACACAAAAAACCTCGATAAACGCTTTTTTTTGTTTTTTCTAAGCGATTTTTGACTCTAAATTTTCAAAATTTGAACCTACTCCAAAAATTCTGGCCATTGCAATAGCTTAATTTTCTCCAAAAATTAGCTAAAAATAAAAAAACTCGGCGCTCCGCGCCTCGCCCCTACTTTGAGCCTTTGGCTAACATCACAATTCATGAATAATGTTTTTGCGTCCCGTTTCCCCTTTTCCTTATCCCTTTTCTTCGTCTGTATGAAAAATATTAAAAAATGTCATCTTTATCACATTCCTCTTTGTGCTCATCTTTATCACATTCCTCTTTGTGCTCCTCTTTATCACATTCCTCTTTGTGCTCATCTTTATCACATTCCTCTATGTGCTCATCTTTATCACATTCTTCTTTGTGCTCATCTTCGTGACATAATTTCGTGACATAAACTTCGTGAAATAAACTTCGTAACACTTATCGACTCTGGTAGGCCACCGAAAAAACATTATTCATGTTAATAAAATAAACATACCGATACCTTTGTAGATAATATTAGATGCATTCAGTCACCACTACACGGAATGACAAAACGTGACTCGGCTGACCCGCTGTTGAAATCGTTAAAAATTCATACGGCCTTCGTAGGGGAAACAGTGATCCTGCTTAGTTTATGTAATCTGCTTCGGAAGGTACCCATGTACCTGGAAATACCTTGCTCAGAAAAAACATTTTCATTCGCCTGTTATCTCAAAAATCATATTAGACGGTAGAGGAAGGAGGCCGTGTACCTTGGGCACTTGTACCTGGGCAACATTCTATTACTCAGACCCTCGGAGAGAGGAAATTCGTTAGAACGCGGAAAATTATTGTTTTAATGTTGGCACCACTGATCCGAAGTTTGGAGCGCGTCGGCTGGGTTGTTGTGGCTGAGCAGCGTCAAGTTGGTTACAACCCCTCGTTTAGGCGGTTTGGGCTCCGTACATCGGGATTTCCCAGCGACCCGGTCAGTGTTTTTCTTGAATAGTATTGGATGATTTCGAAGCTCTTAAATATGGGCTTTATCATGGACCATCGCTTTTTTCGTTTCGTTTCCACGATTTCAATAGAAAAGGTGAATATAATTCTCCAAGTCATTTCCGTGTACCTTGAGCAATTAGCTGGGAGCTGGGGTGGCCCGAGGTACAATACAAGATTGTACCTTGGGCAAAAAACCACCTTTTACAAAAAAAGTAATGATTCATCAAACTTCAGAGATTCTTCAAAATTTCCGGGATATTTTGAAAGCTAACGAGTTAGAGCATTGATGTACCTTAAAAAAATTGGGAAAATTGACGTACACTGCTTCAACTCTAGCTACAACGAAAAACAAGACAATACAAGATTGTACCTTGGGCAAAAAACCACCTTTTACAACAACAAAAAAAGTAATGATTCATCAACCTTTAGAGGTACTTCAAAATGTCAGGTATATTTTGAAAGCCAACGAGTCAAGAGAATCGATATACCTTTAAAAAATGGGGGGAAAATGATGTAGACTGCTTCATATCAATCTACGAAGATCAATAGCGATTCTAAAGTCAACTTTCATGATTGAATAAGTTGATTCGAAAAACCGTGTAATGCTATGCTTCTTTCCAAGCTTGTATAGGTATCTGACTGAATTCCTCATCTGAATCTCTCAAGTAGGTACCATTCTATAGGTTTGTGACTTACAATGAAAAAACCAAAACAGAGTAACGATTCTCTTTCAACTAAATCAGAGTAGTATCTTCTACTACTGAGCAGTATCGAGTGGAAGTCATAATAATCATAATGTCCCAGTCCTTACGGGTCCGTACAAACGCAATGAAGTTCTGCAGCGATTTTACATGATACTGCTTGCCCATCAGCCGCGCATAATTCCTCAAAAACTTGATACTTACCTGTAAATAACACTTTATTATGAATCATTCGAAAGGAACAATTATTAAACAATATAATAAGCAAGTAAAGTAGTAAATAAAGTATTATAAAAATATTTTTGGAGTCTGAGATGGTAACTTGGAAAATTTCAAAGTTAATCAGTGGTAAGCAATATAATTTTGACAACCATTCCGTTCAGAATCCGTTGTACGAAAGTTGTGCAATATAGTTTTGTTGCTTTAGTTCTGTCGAAATTCCCACCATCAATTCGAAATCCATAATGAACGATACTCCCATCGCGTATTTCCATGTGACACCGTCATATTGCGCCACGATGCCGATGACAGCTTGAAAAATGTATCTCATAATTTTGAGGTCTAAAATAACATGAAGCTTGGAAATTAGCCTCCAGGATACAGCAACTGAGCTCAATTTACGGTGACCAAACACAAGTTCCATGGATTACTATTAGAGCTCCATGGATTACTCAGCCAAAATAACAACCAAACTATACATTTTCATCGAATTTTCGAAGAAAACGAAGCTATTGCAAAAGCTTAAAAATTTGATTAATGCAAATTTTTGGAAATTTTCTTCATGGGAATCCGTTTCAGACCATTCTAAAACGATTCCTGAAATTTACCACTTTTTCATATGTATATAATATTTTCTATTTATATAAATCTGACCCTGGAATTGAGATAAAAATCAGAAAAAATGTCAACATTTTATCAATATCAAAAGAAAAGATGAGTTCGTTGACCAGAATTTTTGGAGTACTCCAAGTGGTCAAATTTTGAGAATTTAGAGTAAAAAATCGCTATGACACCTGTTTTTGAAGCTTTTCAACTCAACTTTTCAAGATCATCAACTCATACTGCATGAATGGAACTTTTCCACTTGTTTTCGGGTTAACTTTCATTAATTAGGATTATTATTAATAACCATGACTGTATCAATCGTGGAAGATTAGTGGGTTCAGCAAGTGGTAGTGTTATTCATTTATCACGAATAGTAAACAGCTGTGTAGTATTTTGCTGATTTTTTTCCCCGTAGATTCGTTAATATTAAAACAAAAAGAAAACTTGGATATCTATTGATATTCCAGAATCCGAAAAAAACGAACTTCTAGGTTTATGAAAAGCGTCAGCTTGATACACCGAGGCGAGTACAACCAAAAAACTGGCTACTAATAACGCTGCAGCTCTCATACTCCGTTGATAGTCTGCTAAGATGTGGCCGATTGTCAATATCTATAATAGTAGTTTCAAGAACATTCAATTAGCGAGATTAATAGAGAAGAGATTTTCGTGGAAAAAGTGGGGATAATAATTAGGTGCATTGGTATAGGAGCATGTTGATTTGGCTGTGTCATTTTATAGTATTTCCCAATCTGATTCATCCTTTTTCCAAATGAATTCAACTTTTTTCCAATTTAATTAAACCTTTTTCGAATTAAATTCACCTTTTCTCCAAATGAATTCAACTTTTTTCCAATTTAATTAAACCTTTTCCCAATTGAATTCAACTTTTATCCAATTGAATTAAACCTTTAGATTTTAGTCTGAAAAACAGAGTAGTAACTAAATCTCGTTAGAAAAGTGGATGAGGAGAGAGAAGAAACTTATGGAGTGATGGAGTAAATTTCGTACAAAATTTTGTTTGTTTTAGC
>JAEMON010000013.1:24825862-24843171 GCA_030264115.1 Lygus lineolaris
CGCCGTACGCCGTCCGCCGTACGCGGCACTTTCCTTAGTTAGGCGTTTTGAGCCCTAGCTCGAAAATTTCAAATAGTAAGGTATATTTTTTCCATCGATTTAAAATAGAACACAATTTTTAGCGTCGAATGAGACCTTGCGTAGCATTTTAGGACCAACCGTTCGCTCCCTGTAAGGTTGAACGAAAAAAAGAGCAGAAACACGAGTGTGAATCGCAATTCTGCCCGAGTACCTAGGCAAAATCCCCGTTCAAATATCAGCTGTTCAATTGCAACTTTTGTTCGATGCCACCGAACCAAGTTTGTTACTTTCAGAAGCTTCCTTAGTGAATCTCATTAACAATGAATGATACAACTCTCCGATAATAATAATTACAAGAAAGTACCTACTCATTGTCGCCAAGAGATGATTGAGAACCTCGCGGTAGGTGGGTATTTTATGACAATAGGATCTTTGTAGATGGGCGATCTATACAGAAAATAATAAACCGTTGTGTAATAATTTGCAGCGTTTTTTTCTCAAATACTACTTTTGGATTGGGATCCCGTTGACGTCACTTTTCAGTTCTGCGGCCTGTACAGTCAGAGGGTGATGTACGAGGCCTGGAAGATCGTGGGGAGTCGGATTGAGGGATAAAGAAGGGTGTGAGAGGGACTTGAGAGATTAGCACTCCGGGTCACGCCGTAGGTAAATGGATCTGACACGTACACGGCTTTTCAGGTGGCTTACGCCCCAAAACGCCCCACCGCGGTTTCATTTTTTACTGCTGCCTCCACGCCTTCCTGTGTTCTCATTTTTCCTTTTCAACGGTCCAACTTTCGGTGATTTTTTTCCCAGTGAACCCGCTACGCCTTGGTTAACAATATTCACGTCCCCACGAGGTAGGACTTGGTTATTAATGGAACTAGCTCATAAGTATGCAGTCATCCGGATTCACGAGCTAGAACGTAACATACCTACTGTCCCACAGTGGGGCGAATGACCAATCTTGGTGGAAAAATTCAAGAGCCGTCCTGTCTTACAGGAAATTTTCTGCTGAGCACGAATAAGATATTCCTTTTGTCTAAAACAATAATTTATCCGTTTCGTACAAGAAAATTTCAGAAAAACGAAATTTATCACGATTTATATGTATATTATGTGAACTCACCATCCAGATTATAGGTAAGGGTTTATTATTATCATGTATTCATGTACCTACCTACTATCACTCCAGTTACCATGTTTGGTACCAATATCTAAAATTTCCTATATTTGTTTTGGTGTACCTAATAGCCCTGAGGATGGATAATAAATTATCTGAAACGTTGGGGTACCTAATCAAATTTTCTTCTTCCGACTGATTCTCAAGAACTGAATTCTAGTTTATATACTCACGGTCAAGAACCCTCACCAATACTATCTTTCGTCGCTTAAGGGGGTTCCGCCAGTAGTGTGAAACATTACTCCAACTTTTCTCAGTCAATAATCGATCAATTTCAAATCTGTTTTCGGCAATCTATCAACTTTTTAATTCTGCAGGGCAACACACTATCGAAATTTTAAATGTCAAAAATTTCACATTTAGTTACCTATCAATTAAAATTTAGAATTTGAAATTTTGATAGTGCGTTGCCCTGCAGAATTAATAAATAGAAAGAATGTCGAAAACATATTTGAAATTGATCGATTATTGGCTGAGAAAAGTTGGAGAAATGTTTTAACGGTAGAATGGTAACGGGAGGGGGGGGGGGGAAGGGGCGGTTACTTTTTTAAAAATATATTGACATGAAGTAGTAATAAGATTTGTAGTGAGAGTTAATATTAACTCTATAATTCCCGAGATTTGCGAATTTTTGATGACGGTTCACACTCTGGCCGGAACACCCTTAAGAAGCAACGCTACATTTATCTAACATTTCGCAACTTTTCAGGAGACTAGAAAAACACGTTTTCTTGAAAGATTGTGGTATTCTGTTCAATTTCTTTCCCACTACTTTTGCACACCACTGGACCCAGCATAATTGCTAACAGCAATTATTTATTGATAACAGCTGACATGGCGGGGGTAGATAATATCCACATATTATGTGGAATTGCTTTATCAAAGTTAGAGGTGTGCTGTCAACAACTCAGCTATTTTAGCGCTTTTAGCGGTATTTTAACGCAAAACTGGTGTGATCAGCCTACCCGGAACAAAATTTCTCATGCAGTCGTATAAAAACCTTATTTCCACAAAAAGTTAGATATTATGTGGTGTTGTTTCTTAAGCGACGTTATTATTATACATATATATATTTTTCTTCTAACCCTGGATTTCACTTGAGCATACCCTGGGGGGGATTATTTGTTTATGTGTTTATTATTGACTTAACTTTTTATTTGGACTCCAGTCCCCATGTTAGGCTTCTCGTGATTAGATCAGAGGTGAAGAGCGATAAAGCTGATCGGATAAGCACATACGAACTTTTTAAGAATCGCATCGATGCCCGTCCGGGAGGTGACCCAGGGACCTTGCGATCTTTCATCCCAAATGGCGATGTAAAGATCACACACACTAGCCAGCTCGGACACTCCGGCCCCGTCGTCAGAATTGACAAGAGGCAAATGAATTCAGTAATTGATACGAGTAACTCAGCTATGAAATATAGTTATCATTATATTACGCCAGCCTATGTTCACCAAAACCCAAGAACAGATCGCTGAGATCGCCTGAGTGAAAACGCGGATCCACAGGAAGGGCGACGACCCCCATTTAAAAGACGTTATAACGTTCAAACACAAAACGGTTCGTGACACGAATAAAAAATATGAATTCTCAAGACTCATTCAAACATTTCACGACGTCGAACAACACAAAATGTCTCGACGCCGTCTGCGAGAAAAGACGATGTTGAAACCTCCGGCACTTTCCGACCAGATGAGTAGACGTGTGAGGGCAACGCCTCGGATGTGCTGAGATTTATGTGTGTTTTCGCGACTGTAGCGACCTCTCTTCGGGTTTTCCGTCTGCAGGCTCGAAGGAAAAAAGGAAGTTTCCCGCACTTTCCCGCTGATATAAGGTGATGAGTTGCGGCCCCTTCTCCGTGATTCATTTCGAATGTTGGTCTTATCTGTTGGAGTAACTCGAAGGATTTATGACAGCTAACTGTTTATCATTCGCGAAAGTACACGAGAGAGGTCAAGACGTCGTGTTATTTTGTCACGAAGAAGGTATAACGGATTTTAGTCAGAAGTCCACCAATAATTCGAAAACATACAATTTCTTAGACACCACTATCCCAGATATTGGTGAGTGGTTCCGTAGTTGACATACTTGTAGCGGTTGAGGGTGGAGAAATAAAAGGTGGTGCCCTCTTCAGTTATGTTATCCGACTAGTTTCGCCTTGTATTATGGCCTCATCAGGGACTTTAATATTATTTCTATTGGGTGTGTGTCACAGAGTCATACAAAAGAGTTTTTCTGAGAGTGGGCAACATCGGATGAACATCGGATGCAGGTGGCGCTACATAAAACCAGGTGAATACCGGCAGTTCCTTGAAATGCAGTATCTGGTGCTTGGGTAGAATTATTATCACATCGGTTTCCAAAATTTTCCTGGATTTATAATATGGAGGCATAATGCCACGAATTCTTTATCTTGCAATTTTATTTTGTAGCTCACTCCTCCTTACATGAACAATATTGTATAGGTAGATGAGGTAAGTGTGATGTAGGTTGCCTACAGTATTAGTTCTAATTTAGCTGGTGATTAGTTGTTGCCAAGGTTCGGGAATAAAAATTCATTCTACTGCTTGCCATTGAACTTGTAAGTCTTATTTCTACATTTTATCAATGTTTCTGTAAGTTCAATATATTACATTTCTAAACTTTACAGTAAGTAGCACGGTTTTATAGTTCCTTGAAAATGCTGCTTCTGAAGCTTAAAATTGAGCTTAACAGGTTGAAAATCGAAGAGGCCACACCTTTTATTTCTTCAGCCTCAACGCCTACAAGACCATCCCCGACGTTTTCAAGGTAAGAATATTAAAAATGTAAAAAACGTCTAAATTTTTCAAAGACAGGTTTTTCACTTATTGGGCATATTTCACAATTTCTACTTAACAACGACCTCTTACCGTTTTTCGAAAGCCCTGAATACGAATCTTAAAGAAAAATGATAATTTCATCTTTTTCGGGAGTTTTCGTGCTTTTCCATTGATCGCCACAACACACTACCCAAGGCTCCGAAAATCGCTATAGTCTTGTTGGTTGTTCAGGGGTAGGTCATGGATGGGTAAATTATGGATTTTTTCGCCATCTGATATTCAAGTCGTACAAGTATGAGCCTGCTAACGTTAAACGTGAAAATCCACATCTCTCCACTTTTGATGATAAATTAGGGTTAGGAGGTGGAGAAATGATTGGAAATTGATTTATGCATCCGATCTTGCTAATCGCAGCTCTCTATAGCCGACCCAGCTAATTTTCAAATTCAGAAGATGTTAGTGAAGTCACTATTCATTTCCGAAGGTCAATAAACCAACGTATGACCATTGTTCCATCCAATTATATCTTGACCTGTTTATTTTTCATCTTTGTAGGATGAAAGAGAGTCTTGCATTTATCAGACCCTTTCCCTCCACTTCCATTAAACGACGGACTTTTACTACATTCACCAAACTTTTAAAACCAGTTAAAATTCGAACATATCTGGATAACAGAGCTGCGGTTGGATATATTTGACGAAGAATTCTATTTTCAATAATACTTTTATTTCTAGGGGTTTTCCAATTTGAGTGTTATTTTAAGGTTTTTTTTTTGTGCACAAAAAGCCGATGTGTCCGAAGTTTAGTTTTGAAAGTCACCACCACGTAGCCTATTGAAATGATCAAATTTTACGTACCAATTTTCTCTTCAACAGGAACCCGGATTTGAAATCGATAAACGCCATTCTGTTGGTTTTTGTCAATTTTTTCCCGTCAACATTGAGGTAACATTTTAATTATCGAAAAAATCAAGGTTTGAGGAAAAATTTGGAAAACCCCGTCAAATAGCGCCTTGAAGGTAGGCATGAAGATCATCACAGTTATGCTCATCAAAGTTGGATATTTAATTACAATCTCATAAGCTTTAGAAATTTACGCACTCCACTAATTAGCTTGTAAGTTGAGAAGGTGCCCACCTCATGGCAGTGCTTTACAGAGGGTAGAATGTGGGTTTTTCAGATAGAAGGGTATTGAGAAAGAGGGTGATATTTGAGGCTTTTTTCAAGATTCTGCTTAGTTTGTAGATAACTTGATTACCCTTTCAAAAAACACCATCAATCGTTCAAAAATTTGGATGACACATCCATTCCCAAAAAAAGCCAGTAGGCTTTCTAAGCTAGAATCCACAAACATTACGCAAATATTATCCATTGCTGAATGGGAAGTGAAGTAAATTATAACCCATAAGCTCTGCTATCTAGCGAGAAAAAAAAATCTAACTAAAATCGAGGACACTTGAGGAGAAAAGTGAATACAATCGGCGGTTTGCTGGAAAAGCGGCCAAAGACTATTAGACTCATTATAACATAAAATATAGTAGGTAGGCTATATATTCGTGATCGGCCAGAACTTTTATTTGAAACTGTTCGAACGGCTGATTTGGGACCACCCCTTGTACTTTTAGGTGTATTGCAGTTATTCATACATATACGAGACTCGTATAATAATACAAATGAGAATTTCGTTTCGTACGATGTCGTGTTGGTATTTTCACGACTGTCCGTACAGCAGTAAAGCTCTCCCACTAACTACCCCGAACTACAGTGTTTCGTGGTCCATCGCACCCCAACTTCCAGTTAAATGGATCTCAATGAATTGCAGATGGTTTTAATCGGAAGCGTTCAACTGCCAACGCTCGATGCATCTCGCTGCAGTGGGCGAAGTTTCGAAAAGCCAGGGCACCAAACCTGAACAGTACCTGTACAGTACACTATCTGTCGTGGGACTTCAAGCACAATACAAACACACCTGATTACGGCCATCTTATTTCAATATAACAAAGTATAGGTACAAATCTTCCTTATAATTTCTTAAATCAAGGTACCTACTTCAGTTACGTAGGTACTAATCTGAGCAAGTAAACGACGGTGAATGTCACAAGTACACAACTGGTATTCGGTAGGTAAGTAGGTACCGAGCCCAACTTCTTGGAACAAACAATTTTGGCCTTAACTAACAAAAATTTTACCTCACAAGAACTCACAGCTTCCCAAACAAAAAATGTTTTTAAAAAACTTGAAGTGAAAGTGAACATGGAACAAAAAAAGTAAACAAGGGACAAAAGTAAGTTAAATGAATGATGAATCGAAAGATTAAATCGTTTGTTCTGAGTTCTGCTATTTATTTATTCTGGGAGAGCAGTGGTCGGAAAGTGATCGAAACAAGTTAGGTAATGAGGCTTGGATGGAGGCACAGGGTTGCCAGATATAGAGAATAGTTTTTCCGTAGATGACCCCTAAAAATCCGTAGATTTAGTCTAAATTCCGGAGATGTTATTCAAAAATTCGTAGATTAGAAACCTGAAGAACATTCAAAGCCCATTGATGTTCAAAACAACGAGGAAACGTTTTTGAATATTTACTTTAATCTCGAATTGGGATTATAGGAGGAACTCGTAATAAATATTCAATATTTCAATCCAATTCGCAATATTTTGAAAGTGAGGGGTTACTATTATTATAGTGGGTTCACTGGTGTTGAACCTGTGCACGAAAATACTCAAATTAGGTACCCACCCCCACCCTACCTAATGGGAGGGGGTGCTTCCCAAGGTAAGTATTTTCGTGCAACTTCTTTTTTTTTAATCCTGTGTGTTTATCTAAGAACTCCATCTTAAACCAGAATGAAATATCACGTAGATTACTAACGGGACAGGAAATCTTGGACTCCTCTGAGAGTCCCTCCGAATCAAAGTTCATGGAGCAAAAAAAAGAAATTCTTCGCAAATAATCACCAAAAATTCGATACACAAGCAAAAAGAGCAGCGGAAACGCTATTTTCTTTGTAAAAAAGTGCAAAATTGAAAAACGGACGGAATTACGGGTGGTGGTAGTAGGTTAATCAACATCTTCCTTCTTTTAATTTCTCGTTTAAATGCCCCGAACTCACTCATGCAACAAAAAGAAGTACGAATAAACATTCTCCGATCTACAAGATAGAACCAAAGAGATTGAAATCTCACACATTTCACCAAAAAATTGAGGTTTCCAGGGAAAGACAAGAGGTTTGAGGGGTTTTTCTTGAAATACCCCGTAGATTTAAAAAATAAAATACTGACAATTCCGTTGATTTCCACTCTCTTTCCGTCTATCCATACATACCTCGAAAATTCCGTAGAAATCGGATAAATCTGTAGATCTGGCAACCCTGAGACACAAGTGTGCATGACATGCAACACACATTGTGTGTTGACGAGGCAAAAGCAGCGTTAAAAACCTCGTCGTCATGGAAACTCTGATGGGTCCTGAATTGTAACCTACAGGTTTCAACGACATATCCAATGTTGGTGCGTGTCGATTGTTCGATAGACCCCTTCCGCAAAGCATGGATATTTTACGAAAATATCATGCATGAAGATGCAGGGTTTTCGTGGAATATGGGAGTTCTATCTAATTCTACTTCTTTGTTGTAGAACTACAACAAGGAGCTAACCTTTGGCTCCTTTTAGCTTTAGCTAACCTTTAGCTTTCAGGGTGGGGAATTCTTCAGCT
The DNA here is from genome assembly GCA_030264115.1 of Lygus lineolaris. Taxonomy (NCBI): domain Eukaryota; kingdom Metazoa; phylum Arthropoda; class Insecta; order Hemiptera; family Miridae; genus Lygus; species Lygus lineolaris. The sequence continues at coordinate 24,833,581 of JAEMON010000013.1, forward strand.
TTTTGATGCCGGGCACCCACCTCCCACCTTTGGTAGATAGTAAACAATATTATAGCTTCTTTTAATTTAACAGTCCTCTTGAATATTTTGCCCGATTTAAACTATTCTTCCTATCAATAAACCTAACAGTCTAAATTAGTCCGTGCTCCGTAGCGTTAAAAAAATAGTCAGTTACCCACCCGAATCTGAGAGGGCGCGCCTGATGGGCTGTTGAAAACACCCGTTTAGCCAACCCCCTCATTGGCATTCGATATTTTAACTTTAATTAAAGCCGGTTGTTTGAAAACTAATATCCTTCCCTAAGTGTTGCTTTTTAATTAAACTTGACGGATACGGTCATATACGCCGATGGGAGATACAAACGGGTAGGCCTGCGGGAAGATTAAACAAACCATACCATGATTGCACTATGACACGATACCGGTGGTTATTATTTGTTCGGTAAACCCTAACACGTGTTGATCATGACACAATGTAATGAGCGAATTCCAATTTCATCAAGACCGCTTTTTGGTTACACAATTTTGAATTCATTTTCGAAAATGAACCAAAATGGCTTACCTCCGAGCTTAGCCATTCTCCTGTTAGATATCAACCGAGGTGTCAACCACTGTCCGGAAAAGTGTAGTCCAAGCTGGACTAATATAGTTGGACTTCAAGGACTAAACCTTGGACCAAACTTGACTAAATCTGACTTAGTTGAACTAAAAAGGACTAAATGGGACCAATTGGACTAAACAATAGACTAAATTAGTCCAAGCTGGACTAATATAGTTGGACTTCAAGGACTAAACCTTGGACCAAACTTGACTAAATCTGACTTAGTTGAACTAAAAAGGACTAAATGGGACCAATTGGACTAAACAATAGTCTAAATTAGTCCAAGCTGGACTAATATGACTAAGCTGGACTAATAGGACTAAACCTATGATTGAGCTGGACTAATAGGACTAAACCTATGATTGAGCTGGACTAATAGGACTAAACCGATGATTGAGCTGGACTAATAGGACCTAACCTATGATTGAGCTGGACTAATAGTACTGTACCGCTCTTCTCGGGGATGTGTGTCAATCATGTACCTGAGCCAGGTACTCTTCAAGGGGGCGGGGTGATGTACCGCCCAGAATCTCGTGAACGGACAACGACGAGGAGGATGGTTGATGGCACAGCAACCTAATTTCCTCGTCTTCGTCAACGATCGTTTGGTAAATGATTGAAAAATCAGTCAAGTTCCCCTTCTCCTCCTAGGACGAGCCTCCCATCACTGTACTATCCGTGTTCTGGTGGCTTTTTTGTGTAGGTACTTACCATTCATAGCATGTAGTACCTATATTATTCAAACATATACCGTCTAATGTGAGTGAACTGGTTCGTCAAGGAACCCCGATATTTCCCATTATTAACGGCACAATAATGGCGCCCAACGTGGGACCCCGCGAAGGTCACCACCGTTGGGTCTTGAGGACTGACTCCAAAATGGTAACTTATGAATTTCATCACGACACGATCAGTAATAGCTACTGGGCTTGCTCAAACTGTTGAAATGCTGAAATTTGTTGCTGTGGGGATAACTGCGGAACTCTGTGTTCTACCAATTTTGCTGAAATGTTCACTAATTGATTGTATACGTCCATGTTACAAAATTGAGGAAGCTATACCCAACTAGGCAGACGTTTTGCTTCCTCACTACCGAAGGTAGAACGCTATGTAATCGTGCAAGAACTGAAAAAAAGGTGTCCTCCAGAATCAAAATTTCCACTTGCTTTTCACGTTTCAGAGCTTTTTGAACAATTTGTGCAGTTATGGTCCTATTTGGATTAAATTTTCAGGGATTGAGCAGGTTAGCTCTGTGACGGTTCCTTATCAATGTCATCACTGTCAGACCGCTAGTAGAGTGTACACCTGCACACTGTTGTTTCTCAGTTCCTAATGGACCGCTTCTGCTCAAATCTGGAGGGTAGTTGAGGGATGACTTCAAGTCGATAAACTATAAATTTCATCACAATAGGATCAGTAAAAGCTACTGAGCATGTGCAAACATGAATGCGCAAATTTGCAGTCACAGAAATAACTCCTTAACTACTCAATCAATTTCTCAGAAATGTTCATGGGATTCTCATGGGAGACCCTAGACGGTCCCCTGTGAATTTCATAGCTGTCGTACCAGTAATACCTTGTGCGCATGCGCAAAATTGAATTTTCTACAACAACTGCTCATTAGTTCCTAATGGACCGATTTTGTTTCCGATTCGGAGGGTATGTAGTTGTGTGATGACAATTACCTACGAATTTCATCACGATTGGATCAGTGACACCTCCTGCGCATGCGCAAGCTTTAGATGCATTTTCATAGCCATAAATCAGGAACTACTTGACCAATTTCTGTGGCATTTTCAGGGATTGTAAGGGGTAGCCTCTAGACGATAACCTATTGATTTCATATCTATCATACCACCTATAGCTCAGTAGCTTGTGCTCATGATCAAACGTGAATTTCCTGAAACTAGGATTTTTCCGTTCCTAATAGAAAGAGTTCGCTCATATTCTGAGAGTTGGGCTCTGACTTCAAGGCCTATAATTTTCTTCGCGATAGCTGCTGCTTATGCGCTAACTTGAAATTCATGGTCATAGGCATAACTCCGGAACTATTCTACCAATTTCACCAAAATGTTCCCCAACTGTTCTATACGTCCACGTTACAAATGTGAGGAAGCTATACTGCCCACCCAACTTGGCAGACTTTTTTTCTCAATATTCGATATTTGAACATTTGAACAAATTAAAAACATCGTTCTTTTATATAAACGATGCTAAACCTCCACTGGCAAAAGCCGCAATCACGCCAAATGGGATCTCGTCGTTCCAAATTACTACCGATCCCCAATTTCAGCCCTCAACAGCCGAACATAATGGAATTAGTTTTTTCACCGGAAACTCGAGTTTATTAAGCGGAAAAGCGGCATTTTCCCTTCACAGAAAGGTGCTTACTCGGTTGGAGTTGGACGCGGCCTGCGGGGAGTAATCGAGTCGTTTTCACGGGATTTGCTCTGTTGGACGAACACGAAGGGTTTTCTTGGGCCGTTTGCCGTTTTTCCGCAGCGCCGTGAACACGGAAAGTCGCCGTAACTCCTGTTTGCGTCATTTCCGCGTCTTTGAATCGGGTCGTATCTTGTTTGGCAGGGTGTGAGGGAAAGATGTGTAGGAATGTTAGGTTGTTGGGGTAAGAACGAATTTAAACTAAACCCAACATTCAGAAGGAATCTTGTTTCTTGAAAGTATTACTTCTGAGTGAAAGGGGAAAGTAGGTACCTACTAAATACGACAGTTTTGTTCAGATCAAACTAGCGGTGGTGCAAGTTGAAATTGAATATTTTGGCTGCGCAGAGCCTTCTGCGTAGAAACTACTCAACTCTATATTTTCCTAATCTGTACCAACTGGTTTCTGGGCAACTTCACCTACTGAGGAGAACTAAAATCCTCTTTCAACTGCCAGGGAAAGATGCACTCAACATGAACACACCACAGCAACATCGACACAAAACGGACAACAACAACACACAACGCGGACACAAAACCTTCTCTGTGTTCAAGAAATAGAAAATATGCGAAATCCCTCTGAGCAACGTTACAAATTATTAAACGGCGGTTGATTATTTTCTGTATAATTATTAATTTATAGGTCTGTTAGTTGGTATAAAATTTTCTAATGTAGTTCGAATTTCATGTAGGTACTGTTTTTCATACAAATCCACAGTAGGTACGTATCAGGGTTACCTGGTGTTCCGAATGAAATTTCTTTCCAAACTGTCAGAAGCTGTAAGCGAAAATTCTTCTGACCGAAATAGTGATCCACAACTAGATTCAAACCATTTTGAAGGACACTGCGAACGGACCAGCATGGATACTATGAACAGTCAGAAATGATCAGAAGTCACTACGAACACTCGAACTCGGTTTGCAAACAGTTTCTTAAATTGGTCACTGCGAACGAACCCATTTTACTATTCTCATGAATGTATTACAAAGTCAGTCTCACTATTCGGTTGGTGTATGGGATTTGAGCGATTATAGATGATATTCATACAAAAGATCAAAATACTTAATAAGCGTTATCGTGGGTCTGATGTTGGCGGATTTCCCCCAAGATGGGTTTTTGAGTGTTGAAACCTCATCAAATTGTTCCAGCGCTATCAAAGGTTCCCTTGGTTTCTGGGAAGTTGATACCTACATACCTTCGTTGGCACTGGTGACGTCACAGAATGAACATCTTCATCCATGCCACCGCTCGGAATTTCTCTGTCGAATGACTTTCCGTTCCTTTACCGCTTTGAGTTTAAATAAGTGGAGGGCTATTGCTGCTAGTTCAAATGGGAAACCATACAGGTCTTTTCAACACGGTGGCCACCACCGCCTTGATTGGTTTCAAACGAGGTCCCTCCTTCTCTGGCATCAAGCTGGATCCACACTGTAATGGGGACCTCTTTCGGAACCAAACCCGACAGTGGCGGCACGTATGATTTCCTGTGGTCCCCTCCGTTGAGAAGATGGGCAATAGCCTTTCAAAAAAAAAAAAAAAAGCAAATGATTTTGAAGAAGAATCATCAATGGGCGATTCCAGCAATTCCATTTTATTCGTATAACTGAAAGATTTAAATGAGAGCTTTCCAAAGAGGTGTATGTGGGGTATTCGATGACTGGGAGTGAATGAAAATGGCATCCTATGACGTCACGCGCAATCTTCTCACTCGTTTTACAGCTAATCTAATGAAAATGATTGTTGAACTGAAAATTGGTAATTAGGGCTTTTCAAGGATGTTGAATCCAAATTTTATATAAAAAATTCGATATTTTGACACATTGAAATTCGCCATTATTGATTTCGAAGTATCAAACGAATTTTCACCTTCTGGAAATATCTCAATCTTCAATTTGGTCGGGTATGAACGACTTTGAGCGATATCTCAAGAACTATAAACCACTTAATCCACTTTGCAATCATTCTAAAATTTGTCGATAGAAATGTACAACAGGGGCCTGGAGCAGGTCGCTCTCCCCCTCACTTAATTTCCGAGATTTACCGGACCAAAGTCGTTTTTACTTCTAACACCAATCTGGTTTTTGGTGAATTCGTTGACAAAATTTATGCCTGCAGAGAAAAAAAGGTCTTCGAGAGGAAGATGCAGACTTAAAACCAATCTTGAAGTCGGTTCATTTCCTCTATGGGAGTTCCTTCCGTCAATCCCCGTCTCCGCAGGTACCGACAATTTCCCAGTAATTTCCTCCGAAAGCATAAAGGGCTTGAATCTCGGTCGTTCTACAAACTCTGACGGTTCCTTAAGAAATGAACCCCGACATTTCGTATTTTTGACCCACTTCAAAAAACTGCAAGAACCAAGTCGGGTGCGAGAATAGGTTCCTCACATACGACAAACCAGGGATTTCCTTATTGCAATTGTGTATTTACTTATTTATTTCATTAGAACGGGCTAAGCCCAATTACACTTCGGATATTAATACATAAGAATAAAATAATAGTTCACATGTAGACTTATTATATTTTTTTATTCATGATTGAGACGAGTTTACAAATGAATACCGCGAGTCAGTCCCAAACAACCAATCAAATTTCCACAAGATCAGTTCACTAAATCTAGAGGAAGCAATTCTTGATGAATTCAGTTTCGCGCATGCTCAGTGGCAACAACTTTTCAATGGTGGAAATTCATGCATAATAATAGCACTCGAGCACTAAATAACAAGTACTAAGTAGGTATAGATATCCTGAGAAATTGCATCAAAACCGAAGGAATTTTTTGGAGTCGTGCTTGATGTAAGGATTTCAAATGTGCGCATGCGCAGCGACTCCTACCTGCTGATTGAATTACGATCAAATTCACACTTGAACAATTAGAGGCAAACAAACTACATTGTTTGAAAAAGTCATGCCTACATCAAAGTTGCCACGTTCAGCCATGCGCATTGGCAACCACTGATTCGGTCACTATGAAATTCATAGGGAGTCATCTAGAGATCAGGCCCAAGCTACTCACCAAATTTCATCAAAATCGGACCATTTGGTAGAAAGAAGATTCTTGTTGGATTTTTTGTTTGCGCATGAGCAGTGGCTGCTATTGATCTGAACGGCGAAGGAATCCGTTCAAAACCATTTAAAGCCTAATCTTTAAATTTCACATTGCAATTGTGCGAAGATGTCAAAAACGTGGAAATTTTGATTTTGAGGACAATCATCATAATTTTGAGGATTTTGAAGTTTTTCCCTCCAAAAAGTGATTTTTTTTTAAATTCCATATTAATACGGGCGCACCCAATCTTCAAATTGGCACACATTAAAAATGATAACGGTAGACTCTAAAACAGTACAATATAATAAGTGGATAGGTACCTATTGTGAATACTAGACATGGAAGATCTAAGATACTAATTTATTTAAACTCCTAAGAGGACTTGTCTACTCATGGTACGAGTACACAACGAGCATGGAGCCACTCATAAAAAGGGCAGTAACGTTTTAATAGCTAAGACAATCGGCTGAATATATTTATGTATATTTATATCAATTCACGGCGTGTGTTGGTGTTAATGGTGACCCTCCGCAAGGTATTTAGGGCTCAACTTCCTCTCATGGGTTGATTGATTGTTGGGATTTGACGATTGATTGAACGAATTCATTATGAGAGTTGCTCTGGTTGCTTCTATAATTTCGCTGGTCTTACTGGGTCTAGTCCTGGCACAGGATAGGGACTGGAAATATCACAGTCCACCCTGTGATGTAAGTACAGCCGACTCTCTATACAGGATGTTCCTGATGAATGGACCACCCTTTCTATGCACGTCATTTTGAGGATTTTTGAAAAAACGCCAAAATACGTTTTTCTTATCTTTTGATTCAGCATCCAACCACGCTATTTGCAATTTTTCGGACCTCGCCACAGTGGCGCTATCCACATCAACTTTGTTTTTTCAAATAGCAACCTCCTTTTTTTATTGTAGATTTGAATTCTACGCAAAACTTCATGAACATTTGACCCCTCACCCGTTTTTTTTCAGCAGCACGCAACCGATTCTGTGCTCAATCAAAAATGGGCAACCCGGATATTCAACCACAAAAAAATGAAATTAGCTAAACCCCAACATAAAATTTCATTATTTGAAAATAATGAACCAAATCCATTAAAAAAAAAAAAAAAAGTTGATGTGGATTGCGCGGTCCAAAAAAATTCCAAATATCATGGTTGGATGTAGAATCAGTAAATACGAAATACGTATATTTGCGTTTCATCAAAAACCCTCAAAATAACTTGCATAGAAAGGGCCTTCTATTCATTCTGGGACACCCTGTATAACGACTCTCGGTACAACGAGAAACGAGAATTTGGAAATAGCGAGGTCAAAACGTGGCTTGAATATTGATTTTATCTTTATATCGAGATTAATATCGAGAACGTCTCAAGCCAAGTTGTATAAGCGTGTATCCAAGATATTATCTTGAATGCACTCGTTATAACGAGGTTTTCATTAGTGGCCCGTAGCCTCTCTACAACAAGGTAAAGGACCCAGAACTCTCTTTATAACGAAATTCCTTTCCACTCCCCAAGCCCTTTTTCCCCTAGTTGAATTCGTTCAGATTGATGAGGGCGTTGCGTTGAGTAGCTCCCTTTCATATCAAAATCAGGACTGCATCAACAAGATTCGATCATTCCTGCAGAGAAAAGAGAATGTGAGTGATGAAATGTTTAGGGCCCAAGTGGGAGTAGAAAACGAGGTTGACCGTGGGCTACTCGACAACCAGAAGAGAATTATTAGATTTTTTTTTTTTTTTTTTTTTAACTTGAAAACAATATCCTATTAGGTAATTTACTAAATAATTTCAATTTGTCTTCTTCTAACTTTTCTCGTTTGTCCATATACTCTTGATATATCGACTTTTTTCCGGACTTTTCTCGATAAAACAAACTCTTCCTACAACAAAAACTCGCTATATCGACATTTTCCCTGTCCCCCGAGATTTATTATATCGAGAGTCAACTGTAACTACTTTAATTGTTTTTGGAACCACACTTTCAAGAAATGTAAAATAACAACGGATTTGAATTATTATTTTAACAAATTTCGCAATAAAAAATCGAAGAATTTTTTTGCAAGAGATTTATCCAGGACACAATGGGAATTAGAAGAAATGAATATTTATTATGTGTTGACTTATAAAAACATTGCACTGACTCTGAATACACCTCATGTTCCTACCTGTAAGATGTAAGTTGCCTTCCTTAGTTGGTATTTCCTACAATTTTTTTGTTCCAGTGCGTGAACAACAAGCCGGACAATTGTGATGTATGCAGAATACCTGTCAGCAAAAGAGGCTTTTTAATAAAAATTGCAGACGCTCTTCTCCCAGGTATGGAAAACCTGAAGGATTTGCCATTTCACATTTCCAAAATACGTTTGCACATGCGTTTTCCAGTGGTTTACCTTTAGTAGAGAGAAACAACTATAGAGGGTGTAGACACGACTGTGAAGACTTCAGTGATCAATTCTACTGGTAATGTCTAATTTCCAACAAAAATGTCTTAAACCCTCGTTTTCTTGAGTTTTTTCGATTTAAAGATTTTGTTCCCTTTCTCGACGTTACGCCATTAAAACGGGCATAACTCCCTCAATATGCAGTGGAAAATTAAAAATGCCTATACCATTGAAAAGAGCTTCTCGTTTCCTATATTTTCGACGTTTAATCAAAATTTTTCGAAAAGAATAGGAAGGTGAAATAGTGCATGAAAAGTGTATTTCGTCAATACCAGGAAATCCCCTGTTTTTTTTTTCAAAATCTTACGAGTACTAACTCTGATAATTCTGCTTTGTTAAAACTTGCCCGTTAGCTGGAAACTGAAAAAAAAAAATTATTTTATATCAAAGAAATGGTAGATTTAACGCCATTTCCAGCGGTGTTGTCATTCTCAATAAGACACGGCAAAACAAAGAGGTTATGGCCGTTTTAAGGACGTAACAACGAAGAAGAAAACATAATCTTAAAATCAGAAAACTCAAGAACATAAGTGTTTAAAAAAACGTCAGGAGACACTTTCTGTTGGAAATTACCTGTAGAATCGATTCGGGGAGTTTTGACAGTCGTCCCTGATAAACCCCATGCTCTACCTACTTAGTTTTAACATGAAATTTTAGAGAATTTGATGCGAAAATCTATCTTTTTAAGGGATATTTCCACGGATTTTTGAGGATGCAATGGATGGTGTAGAAAATATGTAAGCCAACAATTTCAGAAAATAAATTAATTGAGAAATATCCAGCACTCGAATTTTCGAGTTGCTCAAATACAAACAAAATGCGTGAAACCGGTAGAATAGGTAATGTATTTTGTGGATATATTGGGTACTTAGAACCAAGTGATGATACATGATGTTGGTATTTTTCCAAGATGGTAATGTCATTTTGGTTTATTATTTTCAATAATGAATCATTGGAATCGAACACGAAAAAAAAAAAAAAAAAATTGAACCTCAATTATTTGAATTATTTACGTTTCAAGATACGTAGAATCCAAAAATCGAATAA
>JAEMON010000013.1:25021752-25038176 GCA_030264115.1 Lygus lineolaris
GTCTCCCTAGTTTCCCCTAGATGAATTTATCCCAAAAAACAATCCTTCCCGGAAGTAGAATTGCTTCAAACAACGCATTAATGTTCAAGTTAGTTCTACCCATTTGAATGGAGTTGGACAGTTTGCAAGTCCATAAACCACCAGTAGAGAACCAGGAAAACTCAATCCTCACTCATTACTGGAATTGCATTGCACCGAACAATTCACCTAATAAACAGAATGCTTTCTCGGAAATTCCTGTTGTTGATTTCATGGTAAAACTTCGAATCTGTGGATGATCACGATCCTCTTCGAACGCCCGAGGTTCGAGGTTCATTCGGGATCTTCCACTTTCAAAATTAACTGCGATTGTGGGTCCATTATGCTGATTGTGAAGCCAAAGTAATTTTGGAGGGGGGAAGGACTTCCCTTTGTCGCCAGTGCTTGACATTGGCTTAGCTGAACAATGGTGGTTTCCGCACCTTTAGGCATCCCTACTGACAGGTGCAATTCACAATATTGACCGGAATAGTAACAAGAACTTGATGCAGGGTTTCAAGCAAATTAATTCTGTTGAGGTGGGATGCACTGTATTATCCTTGAAATTCTTCATGACATGTCTTGTGGCTGGAGGACTGTGAGGATGTTTAACCCTAGAGAGATAGGGGCTCTTCACAAAGATATTAAAGAGACATAGTGGTGAGTAGGTTTTACTCTTGTGAAGGAAAACTCGCTAATATGCCCTTCTGTCATAATAGTGGGAAGAGTCAGGATTAATGACATCATCTTACATCTGTGTATAAACTTTTTATTTGTAACATTTGAAAAAACACTTCTTTTATTCATTAGGTTAACCTTATTACAACTACATAAAACATTAAAAGGTAGGGGTGAGTAAAATTGACTCACAATGTTTTTTTACTTACATTGTGTACTGATTACCAACATGAGAAGGTAGAGCTGAGTAAAATTGTATCACAATGTTTTTGAACTTACATTGTGAGACAATCCACAAGGGCAGCCTTCACTATGACTGCCCAACCTGAAACTGCCTAGCCTACTGAGTAAATAGGTGGGGGGAAGCAAGAGCCACTCCCCTCGGGTCTAGGGAAAACCAACGGATGCTTCTCCTAGTGAGTAAGATTTACTCACTCCTATCTCTCCAGAATGAGTGATGATCAGGGTGTTCAATCTCTACTAACTAATTCCTACTCCGCAAAGAACAAGAAGTACTTCAGTGTGCACGAAATGAAGAACACGAGACAAGAAAAGGTGTACCTATTCTCTACCCTTTGAGAAACCCAAAGAAGAGTGCTGTTTACCTTGTGAGTGACTACAGGTATCCATCTTGTTCCACTTTTTACAAGAAAAAAAGTTGCCAGGGATTTTCAAGTCATTATCCTCCACTTGCTCTTCTTCATAACGATTTTGATCATTGAGTAACAAAAGAACTTTATTTGTATTGCCTTTGATAGTCTATACAATATTATTAGCTTTTTCAAGCTATAAATCATTGGATGCAGCATTGCTATTTTCTGGGGTTGGGAATTCTTGGAAATCTGCCATCTTTGCATGAGGGTTATGCTCAATACGAGGAACCCTTCTACCCACATAACATACATGACCTATCTATTCAGAAGAGGTACGTTGACTCTAGTAACATTTTTCCAAAACAAAGCGATAATTCCTGCGATCACTATTGACCCAATTATTATAGTGCTTTTCGAATGTCCTGTCTTCGAACAGTACATAACAACCATGAAAACCCTCGGGTGTCCATCTAGTAGGGGAGAACTGTGGCTTAAGTCCTTCGAAAACTCTCTTATAAGGTCATGATGCGTTACAATTCGAACCAAACCTCTCTTATAAGGTCATGATGCGTTACGATTCGAATCAACTGCCAAATTCTGATCCTCCTGGGAAGACAGGTGGTGTCCGCCACGTTATGGACGTCAGCATCAGCTGCAAATAGTTGCTTATAGCAGGGTTTCAGAAAAAATCGCTGTAAATTCAAGGACACCCTTTATACAGGGTGTCTCAGCTAAAGACCCCCCCCTCTAACTTCCCTGAAAAACCATCTAGAAAAAACATTCAAATCGTTACCCAATGAAAAATTAAATTAATGCAATGGATTTTGGCGCACCAACTCTGTTTCTTCAAATACCAACCCCAATTTCATTGCAGATTCCGATTCTACGCAAAATTTCAAGAACAAATAATGACGACTCACTCGAAATTGTTCACTAAATCTATTGCAGTCAAATTTCTGACGAAACGTTTTTGGATGACAGCTCGCGGACCCCTGAGTCATCGTCCACGGACCCCCCAGGGCCACCTGTTGGGAACCCATGGCTTATAGCATTATTAATGCTATTATTTAAAGCTCGTATCGGTGACTGAATTTTATGACGACTAAATTTGGAAAGCTGATGGTAAAAATGTTGATTTAGGAGGACAATAAAATATTTGTTTCACCTCCAAAAAAAGGCACCATTCCGAGACCAGGAACTGAAATTAGTACAAGCAATGCGAATCCGAGTTATTATGCATTATTTGCTTTATTATTAAGAGGATCGTTTGTATTCCGCAGTTCGCCCTCAGTAAGGCCCTTCTAGCTTGAACCAGCTCCGTGGATTACCAAAAGACAGAAGAGGGGTAGGCGATGCGGATCGTAAATCCTATTTTTACGACAGGATATTTTGCGAGGGCGGTGAACAGGGAAAACAAAGCAAAACATTAAGGGGCCATTAGAGGAAAAGGGTATTTTTTCGGCCTTATAAACACAGGTGATTTGTGAATATGTGGGACGGACTTGTCGAGAATCCCAAATGGGAGGGTATCAACGAAACTCTTTAGTGTGATTGTAAATCTTGGTTTAGGGTCTTTCGTTTATTGCTGCGGTGAAGAGATTCCCTTGGTAGAAAACCGTTCTTCATTCATTATTGAAATGTACCGTTAACTCTAACCATCAGTTATAAATAATTATTGTTGTCATCAGAATAGAAGAATCAGAGTTGAAAAACGTATAGGTTTTCCGTTTAAAATAATAACCATATTGTGTATTTACATGAACATGGGCTCATTGGGAGTAAAAATATATTAAGGCAAGATCCAGGCGATTAATGTTGAATCGATAATCACATGCATCTACATGCAAATTCGAATTAATTTAGAGGGGTATTCATGGTTGTTCGAAATCGAAGTCAAAATCGAAATGTTCGAGAAGGGCCCCTATTCATTTACTTTCATTTAGTTTCAATTTACATCTAAGGGGTCTTCATGGTCCACCGTCGAAATGTCGAAGTCGTCGAGAATTCGAAGTAGCCATGGAAACGCATCCAGTGCGCATGCGCCGCCGATAGACTTCGATTTCGATCCCATCTTCGAATTCGAGACTCACAGGTCTCGAAATTGGCGTCAAATTGTCGAAATACAGTGGCGCTCTACTCGGCCGAGCGAAGAAGTTAGTGCAAACGGTAAATTCTGTATAACCAGTAATTCGAAAATTCGACACTTCGACGTGTGGCCTCATGACGAGGACCCTTCTCGAACATTTCGATTTTGACTTCGATTTCGATTTCGAACAACCATGAGTACCCCTAATGTATGAAATGTAAATAAATGAAAGGACTATTATGGATTAAGTGTAAACCCCAGGCAGCTTCACCCAACGAATTTCAGTTTTGAAAGTTTCAGTTCAGAATAAATTTAGGTAAGTCAATAGAAGCTATTTGCTGTAAAGCGAAATAAATTCCAGGGAAGTCGTAATACATTTATTTCCGAATGAGGTTTTCACGAGGAAAGTTTTTCGTTCACAAGTAGGTCGCTGGTGGTATAATTTTCGAACTCACAATTCTATTATTCAGAGTGCACAAGTAGGTAGATTCAGCGAGGATGGGAAGAGAAAAAAGTTGACCCGTTTATAACAGTTCAGATGAAATGAACTAAACGAGCTCAGTTTGAAAATGTTTCCCTCTTACCTAGCATAATAAAATAAGGATTAAATAGGCATATACGGGTTGTTCGAAGAAAGAAGTCGTTCAAAAAACTCACTAATATCTCGGGAGTCTAATACTACTTTTCAACGTTACATAACAAAAGTTCCATTCATGGAGCATGAGTTGATGAGCGAATTTTCAAAGAATGATTTTAACCGATTTGGTGGGTGATTCTTATAGGAAATTTCACACTGATTCCGAATATACCATTTTTTCATGGTAATTTACAAAAAAAAACCCTCAAAAAACGCTTTCAAAATTTGAACCCTTAGAGTACTCTAAAAATTCTGGCCAACGAACTTAACCTTTCTTATGATCTTATTGACATTTTGAAATTTTTTTCAGATTTTTAGCTCGATTCCTCGGTCATATATCGTCTGGAATGACATAGGTATATAAAAAAGTGTTAAATATCAGGAATCGTTTTAGAATGGTCTGAAACGGATTTCCATGAGGAAAATTTTCAAAAATTTGCATTAAAAAAATTTTGAAGCCATTGCAATTGCTTCATTTTCTTCGAAAATTCGCTAAGATGTGCGACGTCAATATGAATATTATAAAATAATCTTTTAGTTCAGGTATTGTTGCTCCCTCACTACCGGGGTAGGGAACTCATATATTCGGGCTGGAAGAAGTCAAAAAAGTCTGCCAAGTTGGGTGGGTAGTATACTTTTGTGGGCAGTACTTTTATAAAATGGACGTATAGAATCAGTTAGTGGAAATTTCACCGAAATTGATCGATTAGTTCCGGAGTTATGCTTATTTCGAATTTTTAATGCTTAAACGAATTTCAAGTGTGGGCATGGCCAATAGTTATTACCAGGGACGGGATTTACCCGTAATAACATATTCTTTTCCTGAAGGAATTTTCAAAAGATTCAAAGGTACCTATCTATCCGTTTCTCACAAAGCTGGTTTCAAAAATATATATTTTATTTTGCATAATTATGACTGCATATTTAAGGGTTTGTTGCATACCTATTCTGGACTTCGGTGCATATAAATGCATTTTTCGGGATCTACACCCCAAAACTTAGTTGGTCATTAAAGAAAAAATTTAAAAAAAGACAAGTTGGGAGATGTTTCTCAAGTTCAAAAAAATCCTGGAAGAAGATCGTCGACGCCTTGCTCCCGAGAATCTGGAGTGGTAATAACTTATTACTGATCCAATCGTGCGACGAAATGGAAGGTAATGGTCTTAGAGTCAACCCCCAACTACCCTCCTCTTCTACTAATACCACTACTACTACTAACCCGCACAATCAGTGAAAATGTCATCAAAACCGAATAAGAACTTCATATAGTTTTGCCAGGGACATGAAATCGACAACAGACATAAAGACAGACAGGCCGATACACCGACGGACAGATAGACACGAAACCAAAATTGTTCAGAGAGCTCTGGTAAGTAAAAAGCAAGAGTAAATTTCGATGATGGAGGAAAACATTTTTCTTAATTTCTTACACGAATACATAGCTTCCTACCATCAATTGTGAGGGAGCAATAAGTATTGTAACTTGGACGTTATCCTCCTTCGTTGGTGCATTTATTCTATAATCTGGTGGAAGTAGGTAATTTGAATCGACATAATATATATATAATGAAAAATCTTAACGTGCTGATAGTAGGTATTCCAATGCAATTGAGATCTAAATGTTGCTTCTTTGCTGTTTCAACTTTTTTTGACATTGAAACTCCTAAGAATTGGTGGTGGACCATTAAACTCTGCGTCGAATGAGACTAACCCCAGCCAGCTCACCAACACCGTAGATGTTTGATAATTTTTTAACGTTTTCCGTGTTCGCGACATTTTTTAGTGAAGTGTGCTAACTTTCAGAAACCACAAAAAAAAAAAAACAATGTACCTATTAAAGGAATGAAAAAAATATCATGTTTACGTAAGTACATCACTAGAATAAATCCATCGCAGACGACAAATATTGGCTGACATAGAGTTCACACACGAACTATGATAGTTGATGGCTCTGTCCACGTTATGTCACTTCCCCTAATTGGCAGAAAGAAACACCCCAAAGGTACAGCGCTGAGACAACGTTAAGCCCGAATGGCACATTGTCGTTCCAAGTAAGAAGTTTTCTGACTTTCCGCTCCAACTTTTTATTGACAAGACCATTGTTTATGAAGTTTTCTCTTGACAGCTTAAATTACAGTTTAACTGTAAAGTTGGGGAGCAGCCAAAATGAAGGTTGATGGAGGTTTATCTCCAATGATAATATAGGTACCATTCTCATCTCACTGACTTCCCGAAAATTTGATAAATTTTCCCTGAGCTAGAAGCGGATAGCACCACGTGAATCAGCGTTGAAAAACAATGAAAATTCATGTGCCACACTTGGGGTTCGGCATCATCCATGTTTTGTGCAATTTGGTGACTTTTCAACTTTGCGCGCTCGTTGAACAGGTTGCGCGTTACAAAAAAATCGAGTGAGGGCTCGAATTTTCATGAATTTGCACGTATTATTGCAATCTGAAATTAGAAGAAAGGGGGTTCCCATTTGAAAAAACGTCTGCCAAGCTAGGTAGGCAGTATAGCTTCCTCAATTTGGTAACATGGACGTACAGAATTAGTTATTGAGAATTTCAGCGAAATTGGTCGAGTAATTTTGTAATCATCCCTATTAAAACAAATGTCAAGTTTGCGCATGCGCCATAGCTCTCGTGATGGAATTCGTGGTTAATTGTCTTGGAATCAACCACTTACTACCCCTATGAATTCATTCAAGAACCTGAGCGAAATCTGTCCATTAGGAACTAATAAATCGTAGTTTCAGGAAATTTACGTTTGCGCATGCGCACAAGCTGCTGGTGATCCGGTGGCTATGAGTTCATAGGGGACCCTCGAGGGGCTCCCCCTGAAAATTTCACCGAAATTAGTGGAGTAGTTCCGGAGTTATGGCTGTTAATTACATTTCAAAATTGCGCATGCGCAGTAGGTATTATTGATATTCATGTCAAAATTCGAAGGCAATTGTTAACCTCCAATTACCCTTTTTTAGGAAGTGATAAATCGTAGTTTCAACAAATGCACGTTTACGAATGCGCACTTGCTATTTGTGGTCCGATGACGATGAAATTCATAAGGGACCTTCTAGAATAAAATCTCTTGGAGTCAGCCCCCACGTACCCTCCAAATTTGAGCGTAATAGGTCATTTAGAAACTGAGGTAACGGGTTTCAGGAAATTCACGTTTGCGCATGCGCTCACGCTACTAGTGGTCCGATCTTTATGAAATTGAATTATATTATGAATAATATCCAAAATCTATCCTACAACAAATCTCATCAAAATTGAAATATGACAACAGAACACTAAAGTTTAAATTGAAAAGCTTCCTTGAATTTTATTCGTTCGGCAAAATTAGTGTACAACGCCTGTTATCCTTTCGCATTATAAATAACAGTACCACAAAGTTATCATCATTATGGAAATTTGACCGGAAAACCGGTGAAAATGAATTCTTAGTATAAATAATATTTGAGAGCTTCATGACCTGGAAGGCTCAACAGCTTACCGTTTGAAACGTCTAGCGGAACAAAGCCATCAATTTCCGCTTCAACAAACTTCGTTTCTCCCTGAGAACTTCCTAACTGTGTAGAATCAACGTCTTGATACCATAAATTAAGTTACTTACCACGCCTCGAGTAATTTTGAAAAGCATACTTTGAAATTAAATAAATCAAGTTTGTAATTTGATTATATTGTTAGATGCATTTCTTTGCATTCACGTACAGAGTGGATGTAATGAAAGGAGTATTGCTATAAGGTAATATTAAATTTTTCATAATCAGGTAGGTACGTGAAGGTACGTAAAATATCATGAAGAACATGTGGGTTGTTGCAGGTATTCTCCCTTTAAGTTCCCTCTTACACTACCAATCCGAGAGTAGACCAACCAACCTATGGTAGTGGGTTTATGGTACGTACCAGGTTTTCCAAAGGTTCATTATTGAAAATAATAAACCAAAAGGATTGTATCAAAATAGGGTAGATAACAATCCACACACTTGTATGAGGAAGACAAAGAATCCATAATGGACAAGGTTTCAACTGAAGACCTTAGTTTCACAATGTTTCAACTGCAGGTTCCACCCTAGTTAGAAGAACAATAAGTTCCACCTGGAGGCTTGACTTGGGTTTCACGCAGTTCCAATTGCAGTGCCGACCTTCGTTTTGCGAGGTTCCAACTGCAGGTTAAACCTTGTTCTGACAAGGCTAGATATTGATAGCTCTAGCCTCGAGGCATAGAGTTGATGTTGGTCATTTCTCCACAGATTTTTTTCCGAGTAGGTAGGTATTGCTTCCGAGTCTGCAGCAGTGGAACCTTTGTTTTCACTTTCGAAATGAAAAAAATTTTTGTGCTACAAAATCAAAAATTTCCACTCGCATTTTGCTTTTCAGGGCCTCCTGAACAAATTTGGTATCGTGTCTGTCTGTCTGTCCACATTTCCTTGCCACAGCCATAACTTCCACAATTTTGATCCGATTTCAATTAAATTTTCAGGGATTGTGCAAGTTAGCCCCGAGATGGTCCCCTATGAATTTCATCGTCATCGGACTGTGGGTAGCGTGAACGCATGCGCAAACGAGAATTTCCTGAGACCCCGAAATCTCAGTTCCTAATTGACCTATTTCGCTCAAATTTGGAGGATAGTTGATGGCTGACTCTAAGATTAGACAATCGTCTATTAATTTCGTAACGATTGGATCAGTAATAGCAACTGCGTAAGTGCAAACTTGAAATTTGTTGTTATAGACGTGGCTACGGAACAACTGGACCAATTCCAGTGAAATTGGCAATGATTATTCGAGTTAGACCCTAGAGAGCCCCCTATGAATTTCATCACCATCAGACCACTAATAGCGTTTGCGCATGCGCAAACGTGAATTTCCCGCAACTAGGTCGTAATGGACCGATTTCGCTCCAAATCGGTGTGTAGTTGAGGGCTACCACTACCTTCTAATTTCGACACGATTGTATCAGTAATAAGCACTGCGCATGCGCAATTTTGAAATGTGTTTCATGGCCTTAACTCTGGAACTACACCACAAATTGCGGTGAAATTTTCAGAGATTGTACGGGGTAGCCCCTAGATAGTGCCCTGTTGATTGGATAGCAATCGGACCACTAGTAGCGTGTGCGCATGCGCAAAGTGAAACTCTTGGAACTACGATATCTCAGTTCGTAATAGAACGATTTCGCTCAAACTCGGAGGGTAGTTGGGGGCTGACTCAAGGCTAATAAATGTCATCATGGTTGGATCAGCAATATCTACTGCGCAAGCGCCAACTTAGAGAAACGCCGTTTTTTCCGGCGAATTTTAGCCGTTGTTAATTGGCGGGTTTAAATCTTTTTGCTCCCGTGCTTGTATTATCCAAAAATGAAGAAATTTTAATTTTTGGTTGCCCAGTATTCTGTCGTCATGAGCATGGCGAACTGGTCATTTCTAGTTCGCTCAAAATTTGATGGTGACATTCTATGAAGGCCACCAGGAAGCTTCTCTACCATGTCCTTGGCAGTGCATTTTTGATTCTACTCTATCAAAATTGCCCGAGCACACTGCGGAAGTCGAGTACGTACCTCCATTAGGTTTTGTCGCAATCTGCTAAAATGAGCGCTGAGAAAAGCGCCCTCATGAACCATCTCCCCCTCGGATAATCAGCCGCAGTAACGAAGTCTTCGTATAAAAAGAAAACTCTCGATCCGGTCTCTTCGCGATCGTAGCAATTTCCGCTCTGTTCTCCCACATCCGCCCTGAGGGTTCCGCTTCAGCTGGGCTTCAGGAACTAATTTATTCCCTTTCCATTCTCTATTTTGCCTCGACATTCTCCTACCTTTGCGTCGCCGAAGACCTGAATGCATCCGTGCTACAACAAACAGTATTGAGGTCGACATTCTTGTCAGCTGAGAAAACGTCTAAAAGGTCTTGGGAGTGTCAACTGGCTCTCCTGGGATCCAAAAGCCCCCCGTGATCAGTAAAAGTGATGCCTCTGAAGCTCTACCCATTACCAAATTTTTGGACTTCAAAGGTTCGAACCGATACCTATTTGGTTGGATGATAACCGTCAATTGGTCGAAAAATCTATTCAGCTGGGATCTATATCATTTCACACTCTATCACAAGGAGCTATTCTAGTTTTAGTAATGGGGTCTGCGCATGAGAAATAAAAATGGGAAAAAACCCATTAATTATGTTATTTGAGTTGCCATGACTAGTAAACACTATTTACCTATCAGGACAAAAACTCCATGTGGGAGCAGAAATCGTAATGTTAAAATGGAATGTTTTGAATTTGGCGGGGGCGTGTGACGTACGTACCTCCAGAGGTACGTACGTCACCGCCCCCTGCTGTCCCTTTAAAATCCGTTCGTGGATATATTATACGAAGTCAGCATGGATGCGCTTCGACCAATCAGCGCTCCCTTTCCGCGCGCGTTTCTTCAAACGTTCACATTTCTCTTCGTCGATAAAAAAAAAAAATAGGGAGACCACATAATTATGAAATAAACCCACTTTGACCATTTTGAATCGATTCCCTTTCAATAAAAATTGTAAAAAAGAATCATTCGCAGACCCCATTAGTGGGTACGTTTGGAATAATTACCTAAAATTGCGACCAGCTTCTGGGAAACCTAAATCAAGTTACGCGCTTTCACTTTCAATCCGGACGTAAAATTATTTATATTATAAGTCAACGTACACGTAAATTCAAATAAGCTGAAGCTGGATATTGGTAACAGAGGGTTTTAAAGGACGCTGAATTCCCCAAAATGCAAATTTCCTGACCAAGCTGGTACCACATTAGTCCCTCCGTTCGGTTGTACCTAAACCATACCTACTCCACGACTGTAGAACGTTTTGTAATCTTATCCGACCGTAGATTCCTACCATCCCTGTTCTTTAGCTTAGTTATTCCGGAGGTCACATCCAACCTGTGGGAAAACCTGTTAGTAAACCCGAGAGAAGTGATGGCGTCCATTCAGAAAGGCTGCATTAACCCTGTACGAGACCCCCAGACTACCCTTTTGGCCTCAGAATTACGATGTTAATTTTTGCCCGCCGCGACCTCAACGCTCCCTGCGTCGTTCTGGTTATCATGCTGTTTAATTGAGCACGTCCTCTGACTCATCCATCTCTGCCTCATCCATTTCGAACTTGTGAGAACCCCTTTTCCATCATCATTGAAGAGTACTCTAACAGTAAACTGGTACCTCGCAGTACCCCCACAATACTCCCCTAATAGGAACGCGAAAAACCAGAAGGGTAGGTTGGTACCGATTTTGTGGTTGATCCAACGTTGAATGATGATTTCCATAAAAATAAAATCATTATTATTATATATTTTATAGGGATAGAAAATACACACAATATTACCTTTCAGATGTCCACTACGTTTATTTTAAATTACACAAAGCGTTTCGACTGGTTTTCCGTCATCTTCAGGCTTTAACACAACAAATAACAATGAACCAGCCAGCAGTATTTGTATTTATATTCTAAGTTAACTGGGGTGAGTGCAGGGCCCTGAAAGCTAAGTGTGATGAATCGAAAAGCGTTCTGATTGGTCGACCTGGTTGTAGTTAATGGTTGATGACAAGAGAGAGCAGCAGTAGTGATACCATCCCTCATTACCTTCATGGAACTATGGATAAATTCTTCTTCAATGGTTACCATCCATTTAGTCATTGTTAAACTCATTAATATTCTTTCCTCTCTTCTTGGAAAGGCATTTTTCAAGGTTTTCATACTGGTCCATTTTTTCCTATTTCCACTTTTTGAACTTGAATTGTCCATGTGAATCATGATTTTTGTAGAATAAATGTACTAAATGCATTCCATAAATGTGTTTCAGTATAATTATTCCAGTTTGCATACCGCTTTCTCAACTCGAAAGTCACAAAGAGTTTTGGAATTGTTGGTAAGGTCTATTCCCACATTTTGATTTTGTTCTGAATTGAAACTTGATGTACCTACTACGTGAATAACAAGTACGTATAACGTACGTAAATAAAAGCATCTACCTACGTCAAAAGAAGGATTATTTTCTTCCAATGGCTATCTGGATATTATTGGTTTGTTTTCATCGCCCGAAGGGTAGAAAATAGGAAAATTTGAATGCCAAACTGGGGTATAAGCACATTCATTCACAGGTAAACATTGGTTTTACTCGATTGGAACACGTATAATATATTCGCTCGCCCTCTGGGATTATTAATTTCGTCCAGAAAAGATGAGTATGAAATATGTATTCAGTCTCTCGCTAATGACCAGTTTCAAGTGCTTTTTTCTCCGCTGGTCTCCATCTGACACTTTGAATGAGGAGCCACCCTTTTTATTTACTTTTTAATTAAACTAATTGGATTTACTCCTCATCCTGTATAATGGAGGGTCATATAGCAATGTATGAGGACTCAAAAAAAAGGGCAGGGCTTAAGATTAACCATTTTGGACAGGCTCAAAAACAAGAAATAGCTTTTGATTGCGTATTTATAGCGAAGGGTCATGTGTATTCACTAATTCCTTCGTAGGTATTAGCAATCCTCTGGTGATAGAGGTAATTCGAGAAGAGGGTCAAATATTTCATGACCAGATTTGAAACAATGGAAACCTTATTCATTGTATCTATGACAATCCTATAAACTAACAAATGAGGATGCTGAATATCCTTGAGCTGAAGAATCAGAACGCTCTCCTTACAACCCGATTCAGCTGTTGAAGGCAGTCCTACAATAGATAGGTCAACAACTTATATATTTAACACTCTCCAGCAATGCTGGTTTTCCACTTATAAAATACAATATCAACCTCTTTTACCTAAATAACCCTGAAGTGCGATTTTGGGGACTGGATAAAGCAATGATCAAGAATTCTTATGTGGAAATTCCTTTTGAAATTTGAATTTATACTGAAAATGGAATTGAAAATACAAATTAGGGTGCCAAAATTTGATTATACATAGAAACATCATCAATCTGTGTGAACCGAGGAAAGACATGTTTTAAGGATAAACATTTAAGATAGGTACTAAGTGCATTTCAGGTACCTATGTCATACTCGACACCTGAGTTTTTGGCTTTTGGAACCAACCAACTTCAAAATACTTTCTGTTCCGCTACAGCTACTGATGTCAACCATAAATGATTGTGTTAGTATGCAACTGAGTTTCCTGGTGAATCGGAGTCCCAAGCTTTGCTTCTAATTATTTCAACATTGCTTCAGGTGGTGGTGTGATAAAAGAAAATGTTGAGACATATTTTCAAAAAGTACAACTACATTAGAGGGCTCAATAATATCCGAGGAGCAGCTTCAGCCAAACCGAAACCGGATTTGGTAAAACTCAAGAAGATCGAAGATGAATTCAAAGAGGGTTCCGAACTTGAAGGGTTTTTGGTCAATAAAGTGGCCTCGGTACCGGAATTCGGGATAACGATGGTGCGACTGCGGCATGTCAGGACAGGATGCGATTACCTCCATTTGGCCAGAGATGATAGTAACAACGTGTTCTCGGTAGGGTTCAGGACGACGCCTTTAAACTCTTTCGGGATTCCTCACATTTTGGAGCATGTCGTTCTCTGCGGTTCGATCAAATACCCCTGCAGAGATCCTTTTTTCAAGATGATGGGGCGATCCATGGCCACCTTCATGAATGCCATGACAGGCCCGGACTATACATTATACCCTTTTGCCACGCAGAACAAGTCCGATTTCAAGAACCTCATGTCAGTTTATATGGACGCAGTGTTCAAACCTCAGCTCCGAGAACTGGACTTCCTTCAAGAAGGGTGGCGTTATGAACACGAAAATCTCAACGACCGTGAATCTCCACTAACCATCAAAGGTATCGTATACAATGAAATGAAAGGGGTATTTGCTGACAACAACGCCGTATTTTCAAACGCCATCCTGAACAATCTGTTACCATCCCATACCTACGGCGTGATTTCCGGAGGAGACCCCAAATTGATACCCAATCTCAACTTTGCAGATGTCAAAGCGTTTCACAAAAAATACTACCACCCCAGTAACTGCAGAATCTATTCTTACGGCAATTTCCCATTGATGAACTCCTTGTCGTTCATCAACAAAGAATATTTGGCGGATTACCCGGATACGTCAGATTACACGAAATCCACTAAGGTCCCGAATGAGCCAAGATGGGATAGTGAGAGGAGGAAGCATTTGTCATGCAGACCTGATCCTCTGGCTGTAAGCCCCAAGAAACAATCCACAATTGCAATCACTTCGCTTTGCAACGATATTAGAGCCATACAGGAAACGTTTACTATGCAAATTATTAGTGAACTTCTCGTGAGCAGTGGCAACAATGCAGTATTTTACAAATCCTTTGTAGAGTCAAATATCGGGGCAAGTTTTGCTCCAGTGTCAGGTTATGATTCACAGACCCGCGATACATTTTTTTCCGTCGGGTTGTGTGGTGTTGACTCCAATGATTTTGACAGAGTGATAGAAATTTATCATAAAACGTTGGATAGTGTAATAGAAAACGGGTTTGAAGAAAATAACATTAACGCCGTTTTGCATACGATAGAATTACTTACTAAACATCAGACAGCGAATTTCGGATTGGACATGCTATTTCATATAACGCCTGTGTGGAATCACGATGGGGACATTTCCAGGTTGATCAAGATCAACAGTAAGGTGACGAAATTCCGGAAGACTCTGGCTGAAAACCCATTGTTCCTTCAAGATACGGTGCAGGAGTATTTGAAGAGTAACGCACATCGTCTCATATTGACTATGGGGCCGGACGATGACTTCGTGTCTAAAGAAAGTCACCAGGAAAAGGAAATGATGGAACAGCGGGTAGGAGACTTGACGACTGCTGCTAGGGACGGCGCTCACGAACAATGCCTTCAGATACAAAGAGAGCGTGAAATGAAACCAGACACTCGTTGTTTACCTTCGCTGACAATTGCAGACTTAAATCCGGACATTGAGAGAGTCGATTTGAAGGGATATACCATTCAAGGCGTGCCCGTTCAGGTTTGCAGTTTGCCTACAAACGGTATCAGTTACATACGTGGTGTGTTGAACACTTCAATTTTGTCGGATGATGCTAAAAGTCTTTTACCGTTGTTTTGCACAGCTGCAACGAAAATGGGAACGAAGAGTAGAAATTACAAACAGATGGATCAGTTGATGCATTTGAAAACTGGACGGCTTTCGTTCGGCACGCACATTGCGGAAAACATTTACGACATTCTCTCGTACGAAGAGGGCATCACGTTTTCATCGATGTGTATAGATAAAAACGTGAAAGCCATGATGGGGCTTTGGACGGACATATTCACCCAGGCCAATTTCAACGACGAGAAAAGGTTTCGAACAGTCGTAAAAGAGACGGCAGAGAGCTTGATTCAGGATCTGTCCGCTTCGGGCGATCTGTATGCGGTGTCTGTCGCATCTGCGCAAATTTCGCCGTCAGCGGAGCGCAAAGAGCAGTTCGGTGGGCTTCGTTTCATTCAGAAAATGAAACAGTTGTCCAACAAGATGAATTTGTCCGAAACGCTGGAAATGATGTTGGGGATCAGTCAGGTCATTTTAAAGAAGAGGTTGATCCGGGTGGCGATCAACACCAGCGGGGAGAATGACGAGAAATTTTTGATAAGCGTTGACGGTTTTTTGAAGGCAGTTCCCGGCGAATTTAAGAAATCGTACGAGATCACCAAGCCGAGCAAAGAAGGGAAAGAACCAGTCAACGTCAACATGCACGTGGAGATGCCAGCGGTGGTGAATTTTACGGCACATTGTATGCGCACTGTAGCTTACACTCATATAGATTTCCCGATATTGCGTCTTGCGGCGAGGCTGTTGACGACGAGGTATTGTTTACCGAATATAAGGGAAAAAGGCGGCGCATATGGAGCGAGTGCCAATATATCGACATCAGGGGTTTTGAGCTTATCGTCCTTCAGAGACCCTAAACCCGCGACTTCGTTCGAGGCTTTCAAAAAGGCGAAGACCTGGTTGGCATCCGGGTCGGAATATTCGGGCAGCGACGTGGAGGAGGCGAAATTGGGCGTCTTTCAATCGATAGACTCCCCGGTTCCTCCGGGTTCCAAAGGAGTCAGGAATTTCCTCTTCGGGATATCCGACGATGAGCTCCAAAGACACAGGAAGACGATCATGGGTGCCAAGAAGGAAGACGTAATGAGAGTTGCGCAACTCATAGACGAGAATTACCAGGCCAGGTATTTTGATTTTACCTTGAACAATTTTCTTAACCACAATCAAAAGCAGGAAGCTATGTTTGAGCACCAAGTGAGTTTGGCCTTTGAATTTACCTGGCTTACTTAGCTAGGGTACTTCGGTATTTGATGACTCCGATCAATTGAATAAGTAAATTTTCAAAAAATTCCGATTCATGCAGCATGAGCTGATGAACGAATTTTCGAAGAATGA
>JAEMON010000013.1:25039176-25050049 GCA_030264115.1 Lygus lineolaris
ACGAACTCATCCTTACCTTTGATATTATTGACATTTTAAAATGTTTTGGCATTTTTTATCTCGATCCCTCGGTCAGATATCGTCTGGAATGACACTTATATAAATATATAAATACCTATATATACATATAAAAAAGTGGTAAATTTCAGGAATTGTTTTAGAATGGTCTGAAACGGATTTCCATGAAGAAATTTTTCAAAAATTTGCATTATTTGAAATTTGAAGCCATTGCAATAGCTTCATTTTCTTCGAAAATTCGCTAAAAGAACTCCGGAAAAGTACTCCAATCTTTTGGTATTTTCTGTTATGCCAAATAAAAAACCCATTTTGCCCCAGAATTCTAATAGAATCTTGAAGCAATACTGCAGGGAAGAAACGGGCAATCCCTCTATTCCCAATTTCAATAAATACGAATTTGAATGTGAATAACTCAATAAAATCCTTAGTCCACTTTCAAAAAATCTAAAATTTTTAAAGTGTATTGTTATTACACTAGAGCATGTATAAAAAATGTCACAATTCTATTAAAACAAACAGTCAAAATGTCAAGTGAGCCTCAATAAACTGCTGAAGAACGTACGATTTTCAATATTACGTATTCTATAACCCAAGCACAACGTCAAGTGTTCCAGTAAACCTGAGAAAATTCTTTCCAGAAGAATTTTTTCCAGAGAAAAAATTTGCTTCAACATCGTAAGGTGGATACTGTTCCATGTTTAGACCTTCAGGTAGTTACCTGTCATGAACCACTCACAACCTGTCTTGAAGAATTCAGTCACGTTATTGCCCTTTTTGACCACACCATCGTGTTTGGGAACCCTCAATTAATACATGAAGTAACAGTCTTAACTCATTTTCGAAAAAAATCGAGTTAGCCCGTTTTTCCCCTGCCGTCTAATATTTTATTATATCTAAAATCAGTAACGGTACAAACAAATTCAACTTGTGCCAGAATTGCGATAGTAACTACCTAGCTAATATTGAAGAAGATGTGAGTTTGGAGCCGACAATAAAAGCCAGAGAGTGATTTATTCAAGGAAGTTCTTTAAAATTTACTGATGATTCGTATTGCATGTCTTGAAAGTTTTCCAAATCATGACAATCATGAATTTGGAATTGATCAATGACAATGAGTAAAGTCAATCTAAAAAAGTCTTTTGTTACGAAATAAATGCATGTAGGATTTCAATGTAGGTGCCTCATTGGACCCAAGAACCTCGAAGTGACTTCTAGAGACGATGAAGATTGGAAACTATGTTATGCCGATTAGCTGAGAATCTTCATGATCGACGTTGCTGGCCCACAATAAATGAAGTTGAAATGCTTTCAATGAAGTATTTTGGTTCCACTATAGAGCGACCATGTACGAGTAGCCTTCCAGAAAACAGTAAAGATCACAGAGAGAGAGTATTGAGGCAATAAGTATTTTCGGATCAAAGTTATGATACCTACCTATTAGAAACTGGTACGACGATTATGTGCTATTATTATATAGTGAGTGGGTGTACATAAATGATGTGTGTGGGTGTGTGAAGGAATGTCGTGAGCTGTTTTCGAGGGCTTCTCCAATGTGGGTTAATAACACCCTGAGGCGGTCTCTAATATCAGTCTGGAGATACTGCACCTCAGGTTAAAGCTGTTTATCTTACAAGAAACACTACGGTATGCCTCAGAAACAAGATGCCAACAACAGCAACAATAATTATAGGCTTTGCTGTATCTATACCACCAGCTGTGATACCCGCTCAGTTGGTTGGGAGAAAAATACTTATATCATAGGAGGATGGAGGTATATATTACAAAATAACAATGCAATTAAAACCCCCCTCCAGCAACAATCAATTATTGTTTAAAAAAAAAACTCGGCGATCCGCGCCTCGCCCCTACTTTGAGCCTTTGGCTAACATCACAATTCATGAATAATGTTTTTGCGTCCCGTTTCCCCATCACATTCCTCTTTGTGCTCATCTTTATCACATTCCTCTTTGTACTCCTCTTTATCACATTCCTCTTTGTGATCATCTTTATCACATTCCTCTTTGTGCTCATCTTCGTGACATAATTTCGTGACACAAACTTCGTGACATAAACTTCGTGACACTTTTCGACTCTGGTAGGCCACCGCAAAAACATTATTCATGTTAAAAATATGTAACTTAGCGATAAATCTTCAACGATATACCGGTCACGTTATAAGCTGACTAAATCAACTTCGAGCATTGTGTGAGTGAAAAGAACTGAACTCCACCCACTGGAGAATCTCGTGGAATAATCCAATCGATCAATATTAATTAAATTAATTACCAATATCAATAATTAAGTACATCCAAACCAAAGACAACCAAACCAAAGGTTGAAACATGGAGAATAAATACCTATCGGATTCTCATATGTATCTTATAAGGAACCAACGATCGTATGACATAAATAATATGACATAATAATATGACATATGTATGACATAAATAAACCGAACTATGAAGACTGTGAATTTCAGGTATCAACTTTAGGTCTTCGCCAAGGCTTCGAAAGCTTTGAGATCCAAGCACGAATCATTAACTTGAAGTAGTTATAGAATTATTACGAAATCACAACCATCTGGAATTCCCTAAAGGCCTAGGATGACTGTGAAGTAAAGATACTAATAATAATAACAGTAATATTGAACTCTGTACAATCCAAGAACGATTCTAAACAGATGGACTGATAAATGATACTGCTTCCACAGATGGACTAATAAATGATACTGCTGATGTGAATAATTATGTAGCACCCGTTTGTGACACAAAACTGGAGTAATACTGCTTGGTAGTGAGGGTAATGGGAAACAATGGCATGACTAATGAGCATTATAGTTAGGGTGACCATACGTTCGTATTTCGTACGAACTGTTCGTATTTATTTCAGACCTCTGTTTGCGTTCGTATCGTACAAAGGCAAATTAGGCGAAATGTTCGTACTTCGGTTACAACTACAAGATGTAGCAGTCTGCAAAAATAACGAGTACCTGCCTTCCTACATGGATGGCGAGTGATGGGCCGCGTCCTCCATCAATCATGAATTGTACAAAAGTCTGTGAAGCAACTACAGCATCTTCTGCTCAGCTGTTCGCATCTCATCATTTTTGGCGTTTGTTGACAGATCAAATTTTTTCCGTTTTCTTTCAATTCAATTACAACACTAGTTTAACTAGTTGCGTTACGAATTTATTCTAGGTTCTACTGTACATGAATATTAGGTGCAAAAAGTATAAATAATTACCTATGTCCCAAAAATGTGTTACGAAATTTTACGATAAGCTGGTTGAAGTTTCGATTTGTCTGTCGACTTTCCACTTCCACGTCTCTCGCGCAGATTGCGAGGTCTTTGGATATTTGGTGCCCGCTGTTCTATAATTTTAAGTGTTATTCTTATGTCATGTCGAAAAGAAAATGTTCCAAATTCGTTCAAGATGATTTGGAGAATGATCATTTTTTAAAACTTCGTAAGCTGAAGGGTGATGATTATGAAGTGATGCGTATAACTTGCGGCTCACAATTTTCTGTAGCTGGCGGACGAAGAGATCAATAAACATTTTTTGACGACAGGCCGACATACCAAGGCGGTTAACGCTGCTGCAGTAAGTAAAACTATGGAAATATTCTTCCAAGGTAAGCAGCCTTTCTTCCTCGGATTTGATTTGCGCTGCCAAAGAGGCTACCTTTGCTTACCATTCAGTGAAACACGACTTCAGGTCAGCCGATTGTCAATCGAGATTGATCAACAAATTGTTTGAACCGAAATTCCAAAGCGCAAGAACGAAAACTGAGGCAGTTGCCGTTCATGTGATTGCTCTGTACACTTCTGAATCAGTAAACGTAGAAGATACCCATTTAAGCTTCTTGAAATAGCCCCAACCTAGTAATGTAGTAGGTATATAATTTTTGAAACTTGTTCGTACTTACCTAAGCTAAAAAATGTATGGTCACCCTAATTATAGTACCTATGTAGTACCTTAGTACCTAAGTAGTACCTTTTCTATCAAGTGAAAGTTCAAAGGTTGTTCGCATGTGTTGTATGGATATAATAAGAATCTCAAAAATCCATCTTAGATATTACAAACCTTTAGATTACCGGATTTTCGATCGCAGGTAAGGCCTGTACATGCCATGAGACCATCTTGTTCATCTTAGTTTATGGATAATCATATTCGGGATTCAGCCAGAAAACGAGGACGTCCACTTACATTCTTTATTCCCCAACGACGTTTCTGGTCAAGCGTGACCCATCTTCAGGTGACACCTGTACATCAAATTGGCAGATCAAATGCACTTCAGCAGAACAAATCTTCAGCAGATCAAATGTACTTCACATCTCCATAACAGCTCACACTGTTTCTTCCTCTTACACTTACTGAATATTGAGGCTGAGTTTAATCCCCCTCATTGTGTCTTTGCTTTCCACACTTCTTGCGCAATTTTGTATTTCTTGGTGTGTGATCCAAATTTCTCTTCCGGGTGCTGTTGTGGCGATGTGAACCCCAGTACGATTTTGTTTTTTTATGGTGGTCTATGTATTGATTGCCCTGAACCTCTGTTTCTTCTTTTAGCTAATTTTAGAATAAAATGAAGCTATTGCAATGGCTTCAAAATTTTAGTAATGCAAATTTTTGACAATTTTCTTCATGAAATTCCGTTTCAGACCGTTCTAAAACGATTCCTGAAATTTAACACTTTTTCATGTGTATAAATATGTCGTTCCAGACGATATCTTCCCGAGGGATCGATATAAAAAATCCAAAAAAATTTTAAAATGTCAATAATATCAAAATTAAGGATGAGTTCGTTGGCCAGAATTTTTGGAGTACTCCAAAGGGTCAAATTTTGAAAATTTAGTTTCAAAAATCACTAAAAAACGTGTTTTTCGAGGTTTTTGGTGTGAAATACTATGCTAAACATAGGAACGCATGGTATATTCGGAATCAGCATGAAATTTCCTATAAGAATCACCCACAAAATCGGTTAAAATTATTCTTTGAAAATTCGCTCATCAACTCATGCTGCATGAATGGAACTTTTTGACTGCATTTGATTTGGTGATTTGATGTACGGATGTCACGTGAAGATGGATCACATCGTTGGGAACAAAGAATGTAAGTGGAAGTCCACGTTTTCTGACTGAATCCAGATTATGATCATCCATAAACTATACTACTTTGTATGCATCCAACCAATTCTACCATATTCAAAACATCTTGTTCTTCGGGAATGATTGTGAATCCACCATGTCCGTTAGGCCAGGAATGATCGAACATTTCGGAGTTTTCAACTTTGTGAACCTGATGAGATCCCGTACAACCAATTGTACTTACAAGCTTCAGGTCCGCAAGCCAAGCACTCGAAGGTGGAGGTCTCAGCAACAAACCTCTGATTGACATAAGCAAGAACCGCGACGGCAGGCCCGGCATTCCGATCCGTGAAGGGCGAAGGAGCCTCAATTCATTAGGAAGTTTGCCCTCCGGGGTTTTCATTGAACTAATTTTGAAGTTCGAGTGCCAATCCTCGTTCCCTTCAACGCCATTTGGTAGGCGTCGACCTCATTCAATTAATGGACGTATCAGTGTTATTCAGATTTGAGTTGGGGATAATTGAATCGGATACGGCAGGAAATTTGAAAATGACTGAATGACTATTTTCAAGTTAACAAGTTTGATTTGAATGGAACATGAACATGATGACCCCATTTGAGTTTAATAATCTACGCCCAAGCAACCTTTGGAATAAGCAACATTAGTTACCTATGTATTAAAGGGATTGTAAACAATATTAAGCAAATAAATTGCAAATCTAGATTAACTCCTCGAATAAATAGTTTTAGCGAATTTTTGAAGAAATTTAAGCTATTGAAATGGCTTCAAAATTTAAGTAATGCAAATTTTCTGCATGGAAATCCGTTTCAGACCATTCTAAAACGATTCCTGAAATCTAACACTTTTTCATATATATTTGTGTGTTTGTGTGTGTGTGTGTGTGTGTCTGATCGAGGAATCGAGCTGAAAATCTGAAAAAATTGCAAAACGTCAATAATATCAGGAGAAAGGATGAGTTCGTTGGCCAGAATTTTCGGAGTACTCCAAGGGTTCAAATTTTGAAAATGTAGAGTCAAAAAACGCTAAAAACCCATTTTTTGAGGTATTTGATGTGAATTGCCATCTCAAACATAGTAACATATCGTATATTCGGAATCAGCGTGAAATTCCCCGTAAGAGTCACCCACCAAATCGGTTAAAATCATTCTTCGAAAATTCGCTCATCAACTCATGCTGCATGAATGGGACTTTTGCTTCCTCACTACCAAAGGCCGAGAAACCTCACATTCATGCAAGAAATAATTTTGTCCTCAAAACTCAAAATTTCTGCACCCCCTTTTTGCATTTCAGAGCGTTCAGAACAATTTTGGTTCCCTGAATGTCCCGGCTTGTCTGTCATTACTTAGTAAAATTATTGACTGAGTTCCCGGAATTGATGACGATTAATACGAAAATGCATCTCATTCGATAAATCGAATTTAATATTAGTGCCGTAAACTGTATTGTATTATTGATGAGGTTTGAAATCGAAAATTGGAACCCGATTTACATAGCTGATCGAAGAGATCCTATCCGTGCATCTGGCAGTTATACGTGCATTGTTCATGCTAATCAGTGGCCATTAGTAGGCTAGGTGGGTCCGGCAATCGATACCTGGTTAACACTAAAGGTGGCTGCAAATTTAGACTGGCCAACGCAAGTTACAGTGTCGGTTATACCATAACTTTCAACTCAGACCGTGCTGAAATTGTATTTTGAGTCTTACATTGCCAGGTATTATTAGCAGGTTGGCTCTAGGATTATTTTCTAGGAACAAAACACTCCCTAAATTCTCCCAAAAATTTATAAATCTCGGCTATCAAAGAACTAACTTGAAGTCCTACTGTGAAAATCTATTTATTTATGACAAAATTTCCACTCAAATTCAGTCGATATTTGCATTATTACGGTTGTTTCTGCGGAAATGCTAACTTGAGAAAACTAAGCAACAGTTGGACGGATTAAAAAGGTGGACGACAGCGTTAATATTTAATAGGTAATTAAACAGTGATTCAATATTAGTTTGAACGTCTTTATAAGAGTCGGATGCTAAAATAACTGTAAGACTGTTGTCTTTTGACTCTCTTAGTAGCAAGATATACTTCCGAGCAAACCAGAAAAAGGACCATTTTCATTTTAGCGAATTTTAGAAGAAAATGAAGCTATTGCAACGGATTCAAAAATTTAGTAATGCGGATTTTTGAAAATTGAAATGGATGGATTGAAATGGATTCATGGAAATCCGTTTCACACCATTCTAAAACGATTCCTGAAATTTAACACTTTTTCATATGTAAATGAAATGAAATGAAAAGTGCTTTATTTGAGATAACAATATTATGCAGTTTTGTTCTAAAAATAACACTATGAGTCTTAGCCTATAGGCCATGAGACTTGGTTGGCTGCTTTGAAAAAAAAATTAAATAAGAATCTTCAATTTAAAAATATAAATAGATATACATAATCGACATGTTTGCAGTGACATTATCGTTTGTAATAACGTTATCGACTCGCTCCTACACACTTATTTTTTTAATGTACAATAAATTAATAATTTGTTTTATCCAATTACTTCTACTTATTTTAAATTGTTTTTCCAGTAAGTGGGGTTTATGTGACAGTTAGGTACGTTATATTCTTGTTTATGCAGTATAGTGTGAGAAGTGTATAATTAGTAGTTGAGCTGCTGAGCTAAATCCCATCAGTAGAACCATGCCTCACGAGCAAATCCTGCGAGTCTCTTTGGTATCTTAGGTACCTCATCCTCTGATTCTTTCCCGAAATTAAAATTTAAAATTAGTGGTAAGTGGTAGTTCATCATATTTATGACATTTTCAATCAACTGTGCAGATACACTGTTGTAGTCTATGACAGGCATGCCCACATGGCTAACAAAAGTGTACTCGCCCTCTGAGTCTCCTGTGGTGCGCCCATTTAAAATAATTAATGAATTTTCATTGCAGATTCAGACATTTTCTACCACTTTCATTCATTCTATTGTCTTAAGATTTCCTTTCAGCATTTAGGTTAGTCTCTTCGACTATTTCTTCAGGTACCTATTATTTTTTGTAAATTATTTGTACGTGCTATCACCTATTAATATCAGATCATGATCATTGTAGTGCTCAGTCAGCATGCTTAATTTCGAACAGTCAGCATCCCAGTCATCCTCTCTCAAGTAGAAGGGCACAAAAACGATCTTGTTCAAATTATTTATCAAATCCAACTACCACCCGCGATTAGATCAGCTGTTTCGATACTATTTTCCCGCCTCCTGCTCTGATAGTGGGCTCCTGCGACAGGATTCGTCAAAAACTGAAATATTCAGCAACGAAATATGTCGACAATTATGGTTATTTCTGATTGTACCAGATATACACGGTTTGTCACAACATACTGTCACTGTATAGAACGTTCTTTCAACATAAAACTCAAGCGAGCCATCAAATTTTCGCCTCAATTCTACGGACCAGATTACCGAAGATGTTGATTGATTCAGAGCAGTCTTGCCAACCCCACTTTTTCATATTTATATATATATATATATGTATATATATATATGTACATTTCGTCAGATGCAACTCGTGCTAACTGACTTTTGGCAGCTTTTCAGGACAGACAAAGAACTGAGTTGCAGAGGTTGCATCTTCGGCAATAAGATATTCGGCTGCATCTTCGGCATCTTGCATAATCAGATATCACATGTTATCATTTTTTTGCGATTTGAGCGCATTCTGTTGAGTTTTTGCTGAAACTAACTTCATAGATCGACGTGGCATTACATTGCGCTCCTGACTGCATAATAATCTCACTTTTCCCAATATGTCAGTTAGCACGTGTTGCATCTTGACGACGATTTATATTATATGTCTCACTCCAGACGATATATGACCCTGGAATCGGGATAAAAAATTTAAAAAAAGAATTCAAAGTGTCAATAATATCAAAAGAAAGGATGAGTTCGATGGCCAGCATTTTAGCGAATTTTCGAAGAAAATGAAGCTATTGCAACGGCTTCAAAATTTTTGTAGTGCAAATTTTGGACCATTTTCTTCATGGAAATCCGTTTCAGACCATTCTAAAACAATTCCTGAAACAATTTTTTCATATGAGTATATATTTTTATTTATATATTATGTGTCACTCCAGACGATTATCTGCACGAGGGATCGAGAAAAAAAATCCAAAAAAATTGTAAACTGTCAATAATATCAAAAGTAAGGATGAGTTCGTTGGCCAGAATTTTTGGAGCACTCCAAAGGGTCAAATTTTGAAAATTTAGTTCCAAAAATCGCTAGAAGAAAAAACGTGTTTTTGAGGTTGTTTGTGTGAAATACCATCCTAAACATAGGAACATATATGGTATATTCGGAATCAGCGTGAAATTTCCTATAAGAATCACCCACCAAATCGGTTAAAACTATTCTTTCATAATTCGCTCATCAACCCATGCTGCATGAATGGAACTTTTTGTATTTATTTTTTTCCCTTTAATTTGATTTTTAGATTTTTTGTAGAGTTGTCAACAGTTTGCCAACGTTGGTTATTTGAAATTATATTTATATCTGTACCATCTGACAGCTGCTGTATTTTTGATGCTTGAAGCATGTTCCAAGATGGCGTGCGTAGTGAATCCGTCCTCTCACCTTCAACATGGTACAGGGAGCTTGGAACAGCCTTCGCTGAAAGTTTTCTCTCTTATTCCCTCAGAGGTAAAGGAAACCCGAAGGTTCGTTCGAGAACGCAGAATCTCATTTCACCTTTGCCCTTCTTTTTCGAAGGACATGCCACCGTCAGAAGTCTGGCCACCATTACGAAACAAAACTTACCTCCGAAGTATTTGTACACTAAAAAATTCCATTCATGCAGCATGAGTTGGTGAGCGAATTTTCAAAGAATAATTTTAGCCGATTTCATGGGTGATTCTTATAGGAAATTTCACGCTGATTCCGAATATACCATATTTATGTTCCTATGTTTAGGATGGTCACACCAAAAACCTCAAAAAACACGTTTTTCAGCGATTTTTGAAACTAAAGTTCCAAAATTTGACTCCTTGGAGTACTGCAAAAATTCTGGCCAACGAACTCATCCAAACTTTTGATATTATTGACATTTTAAAATTTTTTTGAATTTTTAATGTCGATCCCTCGGGCAGATATCGTCTGGAATGACACATATATAGACATATATATAAATATATATATTTATATACAAATAAAAATTGTTAATTTTCAGGAATCGTTTTAGAACAGACCGAAACGGATTTCCATGAAGAAAATTTTCCAGAATTTGCATCACAAAAATTTTGAAGCCATTGCAATAGCTTCATTTTCTTCGAAAATTCGCTAAAAACACATAAAAAACTGCAATTTATTACCTAACGGCCTACTATTTTCTTTATAGATTTGGCTTACTTCCGATTGATTTGCAATTCACGATCTTGTTCTCATTTTTTTTCTTTTTTTAGGAGAGCGAACTGTCGTACAAGAATCCGAAGCTTCGCTGTACAACTGAACCAAAAATGGGATATCTATACAGGGTACCCTAGCTGAGTCAGCACCCTCTTATTTTCCTTAATTTACAAGATTGATGGTGAGAAAAACGTTTTCTCTTCTCCCACTACTCCAAAACTATTGGGAAAATGATTGAAAACCTTATAATTTGATGATCTTTTCCTTACATTTTTGCTTAAATAGAGTAACTTCTCAGTTATACTCAAAAACCTTATTGCTTCCGAGTCTACCAAGGTAGCGGAAGCATTGT
>JAEMON010000014.1:42012-56530 GCA_030264115.1 Lygus lineolaris
ATTCGCTCACTAACTCATGCTGCATGAGTGGAACTTTTTCGAACTATTTTGTTGTTTTAAGGCAACTAGAAAAGCTGAGCGCCTGCAAAACTATACACAGATAGCCAGACATAACGTAGGTAATAGCTTGAAAATTAACGATTGGCCATTACGATGTTTTTAATACGACATTTTATCGATCATTCCTGATTAATAAAATCTGAACAACTCAACTCACAGAAATCGTTTTGGTACCGTGTGGAACCGTCACGAAACGTTCTTGTCATTTAGGAACAATTGAAATACTGTAGAACAGTATTTCTCAACCTGGGGGCGCAAGCGCACTTTGGGGGTGGAGGGGGGGGGGGGGGGGGGGGGGGGGGGGGGGGGGGGGGGGGGAGACTGTCTTAAAATAGTAGATAATAATGATAATATTACGGCTGGTTCTTACTACTCATAGTCCATCTTACGTTATATACATAATTCACAGGAGTATAAGCACTAACATGAAATCTCCTATGAACTACACGAGATCTAATTACAAAACTGAAATTTTATCATGGATAGTCAGGAGAGGAATGGGAGGTATTGATAGCTTAATCGGCAGCATATACCTGTGATAAATAAAAATGTTGGCAGGTGTATGCTGTTGATCATGTAACTTCATGTAACTTTGTGATCATATAAATCAAGTTTTTATCGAACGGTTGATTTTTGAACTTTTATCGACGATTGATAGAATACTATGCAATTGGCAACTGATTGCCTCACAACACGGGCATAGCCTATCGTTAGGCAGAATCAATTAAATGTTTAGCGCCTAAGTACGATTGTATTTGTTACTCATTTGTCTTGTGTCGTTGTAAAATCATTTGTGAATAAACTTTATTCTATTCTATAATAATAATTATGTAACATAGGATCACAAGATATTAACAGACAGGAACAGACATGCGTCACGGGAACAGGGTGATAATACCCAGCTATTCTGGTGCATGTCGAATTAACGAATTTCCATGTAGTATCTTGTATCACGAAGGTTAACGTGTGTCTCAATCGAGTAAGTCATGAGTGTTCCCAAAATTTAGTGTTTTTACTTTCGTGTTACTGACTTCTGTTGAAAGCGCGATAGCAAATTGAATCAAAATCGCTGTACTTTTCTAACCCTTTGATTTATTTGTTAGGTAATGATTACAATTCAACATTTGCACACGGATGACATTCACAAGGCATCGCATAGGCCCTAGACGGGGAGCTCGAAAAATTCTGATCGAGGAAAGGTTGAGAACCACTGCTATAGAAGTTTGTCGTGAAATCTTGTTTATAGTAGGTAGTCAAATGTATTATTCCCTATTTGAATATAATTTGAAATTAATGGGTAGTTTATTGGTGGCCTGGGAGCCTTCAAATGGTAATATTTACGGTGATATTTCAGTGATTAAAGAATTGAATCGCATGCTCCATGTTGTGATAAGTATAGGTACGTATATATTATACCATTATTGTGTACTTGGAATCATAAGCGTTGCGGACGAGGGCCGGTGGAGGATCAAAGATGGCGGCTCCGATTAGATCGGTATCTGCGCATTTCGAACCATCTTCACCCCATCAGCTCTTTCCCCCAAGTTTCCCCTCTCTTGGAAAAGCCTAAACTTCGCAACTTTCTGCCTCCGGCATAACTTAATATCAATAATATTAATACTAAGGGATGGCTATGTACCTCATATTGTAATACAGTGCCCTGGGAACGTTATGAATTAAGTCTATTGTAACAAATATAAAGACCTTTGTCATGATGTACAATCATGGCGATGTTGTGATAAAGACCATGAATCAC
The DNA here is from genome assembly GCA_030264115.1 of Lygus lineolaris. Classification (NCBI taxonomy): domain Eukaryota; kingdom Metazoa; phylum Arthropoda; class Insecta; order Hemiptera; family Miridae; genus Lygus; species Lygus lineolaris. Next base: position 43,829 of record JAEMON010000014.1, read on the forward strand.
GAATTATCCTTCCGCATGATCAGATCATGTTTTGAGAAAAATAGTATTCCAAGGTTAAGATACATACGTATACACACTACATAAGCGTATAGATACCATATCAGGTCACCTCCTTTGCACTACAGGTGTTGTAGAATAGTTCGAAAGTCCTTAAATGTACAGTCTATGGCGAACTAACTCTATCGTTTTAATTGATTGAATTTTTGCATTGTAGGTCCTACAGCCCAAAAATTCAATCAATTAAAACGATAGAGTTAGTCCGCCAAAGGCTGTACATTTAAGGTCTTTCGAACTATTCTACAACACCTGTAGTACAAAGAAGTTGACCTGTTATGGTTTCCATACGCTTATGTAGTCCATACGTATTTATTTTAAACTTGGAATACTATTTTTCTCAAAACATGATCTGATCATGCGGAAGGATAATTCGTAATTCGTGGTCTTTATCACAATATTGCCATGATTGTACAATGTACAATTGTCATCATGACTAAGGTCTTTATATTTGTTACAAAATACCTACAGAGTAGGTCCATAGGTATTTTTGTAAAGAAAAGGGCTGAGACCAATGATAAAGATTATAATGAATAAATAAACAGAATGTCCACTATTCCTAACTACAGGTCTGACCATGAATTGCGAAAACTATGAATATAGAAAATAAAGTATAGGTGCACTTTTGAAAAGTATATGAATTTATCAGCTAAAAGAGTCTTTGATGGAAATTAAATGAACATTTGGTCGAACCTCAAGGTAGTTAGGTAGGTAGTTATCACCATGAATTTTACCTGGGTCATATTCTTCAATAAAAATGCTTAGGAGAAGGTTCGACCAGGTTGCAGTCAACTGAGGTTCTGAAGCTGCAGAAGCCAACTCCACAAATATTGAAAGGCCTGGATTGCAGCTTGCAGGGCTTGGAGAATGGAGGACGTCCTGATTGAAAAACGGTTGTTTGATTGAAAAACGGTTTGTGTAGGTACGATTACTTATATGTCGAGGTCGACAGTTACTGGCAGACTGAAGAGTGGCTGGGGAAGGGAAGGACCATCCACAGCAGGAATTGATATTAGGTGGATCCTGGGAAATTGGGGATTGAAAGGGCGACGGATCAGTGACGGCTGCGGTGTCGTTGGCGTTGCTGGAGTCTATGGGTGAAGATATATGATTTCAACTAGAAACAGGTGTTGTTAATTGAATCAAATTAATTGAATGTCCTTCATAACCACCGAAGGAAGCGAAGCCTTACTCAGGCATTCGATAAATTTTTGTCCTCCAAATTTAAAGGTTTTGCGCGATACTATTGGGTCAATTCAAAGGAGACCGTCTCCTGTCCACCACACAATTCATGAAAATTTCATCAAAATCGGATCGTGAGGTTCGGAGTTTTGAGCTTTCAAAACAAAATTTAGCCTTTCTAGTGTGTCTGTGGTCAATTCTTTGTTTCAGGTAAAACTACGAAACGAATGGTCATTCGTTTAACAGACCTGTTTTTTAAGGTATTTACGGGAATTGTGAGGTTTAGGGTGAGATTTATAAGTGGCCCTCAAGTTTCAAGGAGACCTTGAGATGGTCTCCTCGAAATTTGGAATACGGATTCGGCTTATGGAAAGCTTGAAGGCCACCTCCTTGAAACCCGAGGACCATCTACGAGTATAAATCCCGCCCTATGACCATGGCTACCTGGATGGCCCTAGTTTTCAGCCATGTCGGATCAATAGCTGCCCCTGCGAATGCGGTAACGTGAATTTACCGAGACTTGTACGTTAATTAGAATCTTCACCAACATCGGGACAGACGACTTGAATCTCTGGGCAAATCACTAACAAATCGAGTCCAAAAAAAGTTCCATTCATGCAGCATGAGTTGATGAGCGAATTTTCAGAGCTTAATTTCAACCAATTTGCTGGGTGATTCTTATAGGAAAATTCACCCTGATTCCGAATAGACCGTAATATTCATGTTCCTATGTTTAAGATGGTACCTATTTCACACCAAAAACCTCAAAATACACGTTTTTCAACGATTTTTGACTCTAAATTTTCAAAATTCGACCCCTTGGAGTACCTACTCCAAAAATTCCGGCCAACGAACTCATCCTTTCTTTTGATTTGACATTTTATTTTTTTTTTTTGATTTTTTATCTCGATTCCTCAGTCAGATATCGTCTGGAGTGACATAAGTATAGTATATATATGTATACGTATGAAAAATTGTTAAATTTCAGGAATCGTTTTAGAATGGTCTGAAACGGATTTCCATGAAGAAAATTTTCAAAAATTTGCATTACTAAAATTTTGGAGCCGTTGCAATAGGTGTAATAGGGTAGGGTTCGAAAATTCGCTAATACAGTTCATTGATCAGCTGAGTCAAATAAGTTTATAGATCAGCTGAGTTCAAAATTCAGCCCCCAGATCGGCTGAGCCAAAACATAAGCTCCAAGATCAGCTGAATGATAAATTAAGCTCACAGATCATCTTTGTCGGAAATTGAGCTCCCAGATCAGCTATGTTAAAGATTGAGCTATCGGATCAGCTGAGTCGAAAATTGAGCGCCCACATCAGAGGTTGATACTCCAACAGAGGACAACCAGGAGACAAGCGCTTCTGAGCGCTTACATGATTGAGTGCATGTATACGTTTTGAGTAATCATTTTGTCTTCAGCTAATTCTATATAGGTCCATGTTAGAATAAGTGGAATGGGGTGGCATGGCAATCTGGAACATAAATGTACCCTAGTTTCATTTTGAAACCTACCTGTCTAGGTAAAACGAGAGAGTGGATTTGGGTGGATAGTTTAATAATTAAATACCAATTGAATTCATCTTACTTGTTAATATAGTTTGTGGGTTTAAACAAGCTTGACCATCCACTTACTAGTAGTGGTAGAACCAAAGATTCTTTTCAAACGCCAAGAGGTGAGATATCCCCTGAAAAGAAAATTATAATCGCGTTCCAAGGACAAAAAAGAAAGACCTCCATTAAGAAAAAAAAATCCCTTTCAGACACTTTAAAACCGTGTAAAAGCTGTTGGGAGAAGAGTACCATTGGTGGCGCGTCCGTGCGAAGGAGTGGGGGAAACGGTTACCAATAGTTACCGAGGGGGCGTGGCCTTGGTAGGCGTGGCCTCGACCCCACCCGAACATGCACGAACACGCCCGAGCCCAAGCCCGCTCTCTAGAACCCTAACCAGTCGGCTCTGCGCCTCCTTATCGGACGTATAAGAAGTAGGTAATTCGTGAACCCGAATTCGACGTTTTTTTTCTTTTTATACTATTCAAGATTTTTTACCTCGTATTTTCCCCCACCACTAACCCTCAAAATCACAAAATTTGTGGGTTGTTTCACCGTTCACGCGCGGTTTTCGAAGGAACACCGAATCCGCGGGATTTCTTTTGAATTCGAGTTCATTTTTTTTTTCTCGGAAAATCGTGTCGGGTCCTCGGAGTTTTCCGACTTTCCCCCCTTCCGTTAAGGGTTGCAGCCCTTCAACGAACTTATGGATCGCTTGTGGTGAAAAATTAAACCGAATTTTCTATTACTTTTCGTGTGTTTTGTGTGCTGACGTTCTCCTCGCAGATTTGTGGAGGACCCGCCTGGAAAATCCAGGAATTTTATCTAAAAATATAAGGTGAGTACATTTTTAAAGCAACCTACTCGAATCACAAACCCCCGAATATTCTAATTAGTGCTATTTTGTTAAAATGATGTTTAATTTGATCTCGATAAAATCGTGCCAATCCTCCCTCTGTGCGAAAAATATCACAATTGAACTAATAACCCCACGTTTCCTTTTAAAAGGTGTTCAAACTTTCCATTAATCAAATTCGACTCGCGGTTATCGATTCCGATTGATCGATACGATGATAGGATCTTGTTAGGTACAGCTGATCTGATAGTGATCTCAGATTATAATCTCGTCGCCCCGTCGGCACCTTCCATACATGCCTTCCAAAGCTACCAATGGTCTGTCTTACCGACTTATTTGACTACTTATATGCCATTTTTATGTATGTCGGTACTTATTTACCTATTTCAAAATTAGGTTAGTGATCCAAACCTCATTTGCTCACTATAATAGGTTTTTTGGTCATTATAATATTCTTGTAAATACTACTTAGTTGAAATTTATGAACTATACTTAATCTACGAGGTAGGTTACTCATCAATTACCTATTTCTTAATAAATAAATACCATTTATCTACAATTTTAAAATATGAAAATTGAACTAGGTACCTATTAGGCGGATTTTGATAATCTAAATAATTTCATCTGCGGCGTGTGAATGTTTACACAGATATTAATGTCAATTTGAACTCAAGCTATTATGATCGTGCTGAATTACAGATTTTATGTGAAAATGGTGGTACCTAACGTAAAACGGAGTGAAAAGAGTTTAGAACCCATTCTTTCCAATTTTTTGGTTTTCGCCAAAACTTCTTTGTTTGTTGTATTTCGATGAAATTGGTACGCAGTATTTCCTACCAGTATTCCTACTCATCTCATCTGCCTTTATTCTCGACCGGAAAGAAATTCCTAAATTCTCAATTATAAAATTAAAATGAATGAACTTTATTCCTACATTTTGAAATTTGCCAGGTAGGTACCTAATAAACATGAATTTATCTGTCCGATTGAACGGCTTTTTGATTTTGGCAATAAGTATACTAAATTTGTTATTTCAATTAATATTATAAATGTCGATACATATCAGCTGTCTGATATCAAATGTCTGTACATATCAGCGTTTATATAAGTAATATCATTCTTGATATTATATTCAAGAGTTCCCCATTCAATTGTTACTCTCCATATTTCTACAATAGGTAATAACCTTTTTGGTTTGTTTTTAATTTTCGAAATATTTGTTCAACGAGAATTTCAAACTGGAGGATTTCGATCAGGAGTTATAAAACATCAATTTTCAAAATACTCCTTCGCAAATACCTGACTAATAATGTCGAATTGAACAAGGTGTGATAATCGGGCTGAATTGACGGCGCTACTCAACAGTTGATTATTGTAAAATTGAATTGCTGATTATTGTAAAAATGATTATTGTCAAATTCGGGGGGATTTTTAGGTCGAGAGATATGAACGGTCGATTATGTGGGTAGTTAGCGGACTCTCATCTCCTATGAACCCTAATTTGGGGCTAAATTATTTCTTGTGCTACCGATTTTGATCCAATGTGATCCAAATTCCAGGATTGAGTGCTTGTGATAGATAGATCGAAGGTTGCTACTGATATCATTTTTGTATCGGTATCACCTCTACTAATTCCATCCGAAAGCAGCGAGGAAAATTTGAATGGCCTTATAAGTGGGACCGTTTAGCTTTGCAAAAATTGAAGTTAGGCATTGAATAGGAAATACTACCTATGTCAAAAGAGACCTGCTATAATTTTTGAAAAAATTAAATTTAAATTGCAGAATTCAGCAATAACGTAACTCTTTACCATCATAATTTATTCTAGATTAAAAAATCTAAAATTGGGTTTTGAGGATACGATGTTTAAAACAGTAGTGGTGCTGTTTCTCGGATTTCGTTTGAAAAAATGACATTTGGTGCAAGCCATTTGTAACTTTCCTCTCTGGTAAAACCCCCAAAATAGTTGTTTTTTAGTGTTTCCTAGGTAGGTAGGTTATTGTTTTCCTTATTATTCATGAATCTATTACTATCCTGTGGGTTTGTTGACGACAGATCAACGAATTGAGGGTTGTTTTTCTGACTTTTCGGCCGTTTATTTAGTCATTTACAAGGGTGACAAAAATACAGCTGTAGTGGATGACTAAGGAATAGTTCCTATAGTAGGTTTTAGGTTTAATTGATCCTCCAGATATTCATATCGGGCTCCTACTTATACCTATCATAATCATGATATAAAATATTGTGTAGAAGTTGAAAACCAACGAAGTGAAAATGGTTCTTCCTCCTTAAAATTGCGTTGAAACTTTTCCATGAGCGTTTTAAGCAAAATTTCTGCTTCTTAACGATCGAAGGTAGGTAGTAGAAGAAATCGAAACACATTTGGTCCTAAAAAAATGTAAGGACAAATTTGGTTCGCCTTTAGGTCGATGGCCCTCCTTGTCCTGGGCAAAACTCACCCGTAAATTCCCCAAAAATCTTTGTAATCGATCGTCTCCTTCGTCAAAACACCATTCATTCTTTGTCAAAACTAATCATCGTCCCGCGGATGGTGGATATTGCGTAATACCTTCAATGTCGCCATTATCGTAGTTCACTCCATCGTTCGCGAGATAATTATTGGTATAATTAAAGATTTCCCAGGTCATTTAGTGGGACGAAACAACTCGAAAAAAAAGAAAAAAAAACTTCACACGGCAATCGTTCTTCATCTGAGAGGCTTCGTCTTCATGAAGTCTTGATTCCTATCATAAACTACGTTTCAAACCGATCAAAATTTGAGCTGAAATTTAGAGTAAAGATCTCAAATTATAAACGCAGTGCTGAGATATTTCTGTATTGGTATATAAAACGTTCAATTCGACTAAAAATATTTATGAGTTATAAAAAATCGTTTAGTACTTAGCTAGGTCATAATTAAATTATAAATAAGTAAATAAACATAAATATTTCATAATCATAGTTAATGTGCCTCGGTGTTATTTTGTTCCGTTTAAGCCCCTTGCATTTTTAGGTAGACACAAGGTAGGTAGTATAGGAAATTCTTAGTTGATAGTATTCTAGATTCACATCAAATGTTTCTATAATTTAAAGGGACGTAAACATGAATTAATTATTTGAATATTATACATTTAAATTTAACCCCCGAGGATATTGCCTCAAAACCCCCACTATTTAACAACTGCATGGTGGAATTTCAAGACTATTCTTAGGTCAGAATTGTATTGGATGACAATGGAATAAATAAAAACTATATACTTGATAGGTAGTACCTAATATGAGGAATATCTTCTAAATGATGAATTTCGGATCAATCCCCAAGTAGTATGCAATTTAGAATAATACATAACTGTTGGCACCGAATCATTATCTTATAAAATACCATCTAGCTGATTTGTTTTTCAAATTTATTGTATGAAATTTGCAATGCAAGTTGGAGAAACTGTTTTAATTCTTACACTTATTTTCACGTATATAACTATTACTGAACAACAAGTAGGTAGGTATCTATACTCACTATAAGGTACCTACTTTGAGAATTATTATACTGACATGATAGGATCTTCATTCAAATGCCACTACAACAGTGAAGGAGCTAGTGAAATTGATATGTCATTGTTGAAAGAATATCAGAACGTGAAAACGAGTGTAGGCGTCCTAAAGAGAGCGGAATGAATTCGGAATTATTCCGGCGCCTCGAACGAGCTTTACCACTTAGGAAGCGGGAAGATGAGCCCCGAAACGTCGTTAAAAAATGGACAACAAAATGCCACTGTTTCGTACCTTGGACAGACAATTTCGCCTTCGAGTCTACCAAGGTAGCGGAAGCATTGGTGACAAATTTTTAACCTCAAATATCAAAATTTCAACTCGCTTTTTACGTTTTAGACCTTCCTGAACAAGTCTGGTTTCGTGTCTGTCTGTCGGTCTATCTTTCTGTGTGTCTGGGAATCCTTGCAACACGCATAACTTCCACAATTTCTATCCGATTGTGATGAAATTTTCAGAGATTACGCGGGTTAGGCCTTGGATGGCCCCCTATGAAATTCATTACCAGCCGACCAACGGTAGCCTCGTAAACGTGAAATCCTCGAAATATCAATTACTTGCGACCTAATGGTCCAGGGAAGCTATGTGCCACACCCAACTTGGCAGACGTTTTAGTGTTTTAATAAGCTTACAGCAATGCATGTATGGTTTTTGGTTGTGAAATAATGCCTAACCCTCATTCAGTAGCGGCTGGTGGGGATATGCAAGGTAGGCACTGTCCAGCCTCTGAATTATGTAGCCTAATTAAAAAAAAAAAAAAAAATCAAAGTGCACAATTTTCTTGAGATTTTCCCCCTAATTTGAAATAAATGGTTGCCATTTCATCATTTTCTTTTCTTTCGGAAATACTATTACAACTCAAAATTGCTACACCGATTCCTCAATCTCTTAAAAGACCCAAAAACCTCTGTTATGAAAAAAGGACTTTTGATCTACCTAGTTGAAAGAACCTTCGTATTTTCAAAGCTGTGGCTGATGAGGTAAATGCAAACCGAATTTATGTAAAGAGTAAATGGTGGTAGCTCAATCAACTCAAATACTTCGAGGAATGAAAAGAAGAACCTCTAGGCCTTCGGAGCTGTTGAAAGAGGAATTATCATCAATTTTTTAAATCAGGTATTTTTCTGAAAGGTATGATGGCTGAAGAGAAACAATTAGAAGTCGTAGGTCAAAAATATAGTTATGTGGTCAAGAAAGATCCAAACTTAATAAAATCCAAAATATCGCTAGTAGTGTTTTTTCCTGAATGTGCGAAAAACTCTCGAAAGAAGTACCTTGAAAATACCCACATGAACTCTACTGAAAATTATCTTCGTAATTTTTGCTTTAAACCGTACAGTTTGCGTCAACTAGAATACCTACGCAGTTATAGCATCAACTAGATTACCCTCGCAGTAAGTTACTCATAAACCGTACAGTTATAGCATCAACTAGAATACCCTCGCAGTAAGTTACCCATAAACCGTACAGTTTGCATCAACTCGAATGCCCTCGCAGTAAGTTACCCACAAACCATACAGTTATAGCATCAACTCGAATGCCCTCGCAGTAAGTTACCTACCCATAAACCGTACAGTTATAGCATCAACTAGAATACCCACGCATTAAGTTACCCATAAACCGTACAGTTATAGCATCAACTAGATACCCTCGCAGTAAGTTACCCATAAACCATACAGTTTGCATCAACTCGAATGCCCTCGCAGTAAGTTACCCATAAACCGTACAGTTTGCATCAACTCGAATGCCCTCGCAGTAAGATACCCACAAACCATACAGTTATAGCATCAACTAGAATACCCACGCATTAAGTTACCCATGAACCGTACAGTATAGCATCAACTAGAATACCTACTCAGTAAGTTACCCATAAACCGTACAGTTATAGCATCAACTAAAATATATACCCACATCGTAAGATACCCATAACCCGTACAGTTAGCGTCAACTAGAATAATATATGTTATAATTTTGAGAAAAAAAAAAACTGGAGTACCCACGCAGTAAGTTACCATAAACCATGCAGTTTGCATCAACTAGAATACCTACGCAGTCAGTTCCCCTAGACCCGGTGTCTTTCAGCTAATCACCTTCTCGGAAAAGTGACCCCTCAAATACGGTTGGCTCAGTTTACTTTCTGGCCATTAGCGAAGAAGAACGGAGCTTTCAACGGCTTCCAAACCCGAATCCAAAAAAACACCTAACTAGGTACCTCAAACTACTTCAAATTTCCAGAAACTAACTAGGTAGAAACTCCTTCGAAATAGGTAATTATTTTCATACTGGTTTTTTTTTGTGACCCATGAGTAGGACATGTTTCCTACTTGACGGGACGTCCAAATATTTTTAAACCAGCAAATAGTTACTCAACACTCCGTGTTTTGTAAATCGATAAATCCTTCATTTGAGGATCGGGCGGTTGGTCGATCGTGTTGAACACATTCGATCCTGAAAATCGAAATAATTTTGAAACAATAACTATAACCATACTTTCTATTGTTAAATTATTCTACTCGGATTTTCAACCCCTACTTTTCAAAAAATGTTAAACCTCCGAGTTGACTGATTACTCATCAGAAGTTTTAGTCAACAGTCTTATTCGTTAAGTTAGGCACGTTGAAGTCATGACTTAATTAATTGTGTTGGCATAGGTACCTAAGTTTCAAGTTGCTGCCGTAGGGGTGTTGTCCAGTTGTCAGACTTTCGTCCGCCGATTATTGACCGATTCTTCATCTTTCAAATCCCGAGGGCAATAAACTACCCATTCCAAATGTTACCTAAATTTCAAAAAAAATTTAAATTTTAGAATGAATTAAAATTAAAATGTGGGTCATGAAATTTCAATAGTTGCCAGCTCTTCAGAGAAAGATTTCCGAAAACTGGCCATTTGAAATTTGATTATTATTATTCGGATCATACATTATCTCGATGCCACAATGGTCTGGCGCCATGGCGCCGGGCGCCACACGAACACACGTGTTGGGTATCGTTGATCGTAGATTTTGGATTGCCGTTCATTTTTGATACAATTTTCCATCTAGAGGGACATCCCCTAAAATGCATGCATTACTAAAATATGTTTGTTCAATACCTCAATATTAGCGAAGTAAATTAATCAAGATCTGAGCTGAATATTCTCCAAGACATTCGAGTGGTCAACGTACGGTCAATTTTCACCTAGTCTAGAATAAAGACGCAATTATTTCACTCAGACCAGATAACGACCCAGCAGATTACACTACTTCCACAACTCCCTCCATTAATGACCACAATACGGAATATATTCTCATTGCAATTAAAATCGCATTTTCCACGTCTTCCTCCGTTATCGCCTCTGCGGTTTCTTTCAGGTCGAGGCCGAGGAAAATCTCAAACCTTCCATTATAATTCGTTACGAATCTTCAATTGGCCATATCTCTCATGTTTGTCTTTATGCTGGACACGGTCCAATGAGGGTTTTGTTCGAAAAATTAATTACTACTCCCTCCAACTTAAGGGTATAATCATGCAAATTATCAGGTAATTATCGGGAGAGTTCATTAGTCATGTTATGTACATAAATTATCTTCTGTTTAACGACTACATGATTTATTTTTTTCACCATAATGATGTTCGTACATTACATTCCTTATTGTAAACAGCTACCTACTTCAGTACCCACTAATCTTGAAGAAAAAATATTATTATCGAAATGGAGCAATGATTCACACTATTTTCCTCACAAAAAGTGCTAATACGAAGTTTTAAAAAAGAATTGTTTTCAAGTATCTGAACGATTATTCAACCGGAACGGTACCTACCTCGAAAAATTGAAAAATGAACATTACCACGTAATTCTGCGTGGGAAAATACCCCGAAAATCATGTTTCACACATGTGGTAAATTGAATAATCCACAAAAATTGTATTCGAATTTTAGCGCATATTTGGTCAACCCGGAAATTTGAGAAATGGATCATTTTTACATTAGAGTTCACGTAGAATTTGTACTGAAAATTTGAAAAACTGTGTTTTGTGTTAGGTATTAAACCATATTACTTACTAATTATATTATTGTATTATATTTTTAGCGAATTTTCGAAGAAAACTTACTTCAAGTGGTCAAATTTTGAAAATTTAGAGTCAAAAATCGCTTTAAAAAACGCGTTTATTAAGGTTTTTGGGTAGATTACCATCTTAAACATAGGAACATAAATATGGTGTATTCGGAATCAGCGTGAAATTTCCTACAAGAATCACCCGCTAAATCGGTTAAAATGATTCTTTGAAAATTCGCTCATCATCAACTCATGCTGCACGAATGGGACTTGATAAACTATATTTTGGAGGTTTTGGCTGAATCACATAGTGTGGGTTGCATGTACGTTGCCTATTCGTTACCATCTCCTATTCTAATCCGGTCTTGCTCAGCGAGTAAGCTACTCTGATGCTTTTACTGGGCTAACTGGTCATGAGCTACTGTAAACTCTTAAATAAGTAAATCATGAGTCACACCGCGGTGATGTCCATTCTTCGATTTTGTCCATTCCTACCCCGAAAATAGAAATTTTCAATTGTACAAAATTCTACAGATTTTTGGAGTATTGGGGCTCAAATTGAAAAGTCCTACCTTGATTGTGAGGGACTTCCGTATAAAAAAATGAATATACGGACAAATGGATGTTTGTTTTGAATGTTTGTCTTCAGTTCGTGTGGAAGTCGACGTGAACGTGTCAACAATTCAACAGAGATTTTCCATCGTCAACCTCCGAGAATATTTATGGGAAAATCCGCCGCTGTAATTTGCTATGATCGAAGCAATCAGGGGAGATAAAGGAAGTTGGAGGAATAACTTCTGTAGAGTAAATACCACGAAATAGATAACATCCCTTCAAATAGGTACTCATTTGTCGTTTACTATGGACGAATCGGAGCTTGTTAGTCGTCGTTAGCCGATTGACGATCGTCTCTTCCTCGAAACTATTTATTCGGGTGTTTCTCTCTATCGGCCGAAATGGATCCCGGGAGCAACAACCTGACTCGTTGTCGTCGATGTGTGATCTTATGAAGGTGTTGGATAGGATGACAACACTAATAAACGAGAAAATTCTCATGATTTTTTTAAAAGTCTACTCTACCTAGTAATTGTGAACGAAAAGGGGTCACATTCTTCGAATTTCGTTTTCTTTTTTCGTGAGACATTTCAAAATAAGACAATATGATAGATGAGAATTAGGTAAACCATATGAAGCTGAGTACTTTTATTAAGTCTTATATAATTTTCTGTATTTATGTTTCTAATTTTCATGTTTTAGCGAATTTTCGAAGAAAATGAAGCTATTGCAATGGCTTCAAAATGTTTGTGATGCAAATTTTTGACAATTTTCTTCATGGAAATCCGTTTCAGACCATTCTAAAACGATCCCAGAAATTTAACACTTTTTCATATGTATATATCTAACATATAAAATTCTCGTGTCACAGTTCTTGTTCCCCTACTCCTCCGAAACGGCTTGACCGATTTTGATG
>JAEMON010000014.1:57530-73444 GCA_030264115.1 Lygus lineolaris
CGCTCACCAACTCATGCTGCATGAATGGAACTTTTTTTCGACATTTTTGATATGTTTGGCAATGAGGTGGCGTTCTGGTCGCCAGCGATCTCAAGAGATCAACCATAGTTCTGATCTTTCGATTGATCCAAATACAGTTCAGCAGGTGTGGAATTGCATTGCAGAGGAGTTGCCCTGTATCTACAAAGAATCTCTCTGATTTTGGATTGAAGTGAACCTGTTTCAGTCTTCACTGATTCGAGCTTTGATTTCAGGATATGCGCGATTTTTTTCTATTTGTACATTTGTTTGAGGTCATCCTGGAGCTATGAGGCAGCGAGCTATACCATGGGATTAACAGAATGATGCGAAGAAGCCAGCGTTGTCCGAAACGATAATTTCGGGGAGCCCATGAGTGCTGGAAATATCAATCTCTGATAGTAAACTACTCGCATATTGATATATATGTAAAATACGATAGTATTCTTATTCGAACATGCTTTGCGTTAATGAAGGCCTCGCTTGATTTAACCTCTGGGGAGGTTTTGCTGTGACTCTACATGTGTAAGGAATACAACTAACAGTACTTCGATGGTTTTTTTGACTCGCTCGATGTTCAATGATTCAGGATGATTAGCCTCACCAGTTGGTTTGATATCTTCGTTTTATTCAGCGATATTTCGGTGCCAACTAACAGTCCTCCCCAATCAGCTCAAAGAATAACTTACATGGATACATTTTCACATGAATTTAATAAATTTTAGGCCTCTAAGCATCTACGGATAACAACACTCATTCAACAATCTAATAAATACAAGATCTAATACACATCTAATAACAACAAAAAAGTTCCATTCATGCAGCGTGAGTTGGTGAGCGAATTTTCAAAGGATAATTTTAACCGATTTTGTGGGTGATTCTTATAGGAAATGTCACGCTGATTCCGAATATACCATATATTCCTATGTTTAGGATGGTATCTCACACCAAAAACCTCAAAAAATACGTTTTTTTTTTTAGCGATTTTTGAAACTAAATTTTCAAAATTTGACCCCTTGGAGTACTCCAAAAATTCTGGTCATCGAACTCAGACTTACTTGTGATATTATTGACATTTTAAAATTTTTTTTGATTTTTTATCTCGATCCCACGGGCAGATATCGTCTGGAGTGACACATATATAAATAAATATATAAGTATATATACATATGGAAAAGTGTTAAATTTCAGGAATCGTTTTAGAATGGTCTGAAACGGATTTCCATGAAGAAAATTGTCAAAAATTTGCATTATAAAAATTTTGAAGCCATTGCAATAGCTTCATTTTCTTCGAAAATTCGCTAACAATACCATTGTAATGATGCCTGTGCCTGTTATATTGTGTCAATTTGTAAACTGTAAAATTGTAAAATTTGTAAAGTTTGTAAAATGGGTGAACTGAATTTGAATTGAACAACATTCAATCTTTGTGGAAGCTGAACGACTCGCCCTGATAGTGTTTTTACTGCAAAAACCTCAGAAATCGCCGGTTCTCCAATCTAAGCACCTCTAAAACAATACATCACGGTGCGGAGCTTTACATTACTTTCCTTACTTGTATAGACCCGAAAATGGGGAAGATTTCACTTGTACTAGTAAACAGAGTAACTCTTGTAAAATGTCATCAAAATCCCTCGACCCATTTTGTAAAGAAATCGGAAGCTATTGCGGACCAAAATTTTGGTAATTTTGGTTTTGAAAGTTTTTTCAAATGGAATTCGTATCTTTGCAAAGTTTTTGGAGCTAATTCTTGAGCATAATTCCTGCGTACAACTGTGATACGCCTTATACTTGTACCAATTTCGTTCTCATAAATGATGAGCGCAAAAATCGTGTCATACACAACTGCGGTACCTACTTGGTTATTTCTACTGAACCCTTCTGCTCGGTAAACTGCTGATTTCTGATTTTCTGGACCACAAAACTGACGAGTGCTGATTGTAGACGAAAAATAACGCAGAACGGTGATAATAATTATCTGGTCGGGAACCACAGCCGTGACGAGTCCAATTATACCGGAGCTTTGCGAATCGACAAGAATTGAAATTCGTTGTGGAGGAACAATAGAACCAAATTAATACAACATGAATAATTGACAAATTAACATTTCCTAGAACTCTGATTCCCAACAGTACCTTCAATTATCTAGTTAGGTAGGTATGAATGAATTCATACATTGAATGCATGTAATAATTATGTACCAAGTAAGTATGCAATCGTCAAAACCATCAGCAGCTCTTCAGAATCGAATTAAATAGATTTTCAACTCATTAGCCCATAACTAGTAGTAATATGGTTATTGTACGAGTTTCTACAAAATCTTTGATACGTAGCCGATGTCTTCCATTTTTTGAAGAACATTATTTGTCCGGTCACCCAAGAATGCAGTATTATACAAATAAATAACAATTTTACAATTTTAGCTCTTCGACGTGTGTTCAGGGCGAATAATCGATTTTTAAAACTGGATAAAAGTGGAAAATTGGGTATTGGCAATGACTTCAAAATGTATGCAAATTTTCGGACATTTTCTTCAGCTCATCGCCATTTTTTCAATTTTCTTCTTCGTTTCAGGCCATTCATTCTGAAACGATTCGTGAAATTCAATATGTATTATATGTATATACCTACGTTATACAATTATGTACATAATGCCATTCCAGACGACATCTGACCCTGGAATCCACCTAGAAAATCCAAAAAAGTTTCAAAATGTCAAGATTGACAAAAGGAAGGATAAGTTCGTTGGCCAGAATTTTCGGAGTACTCGCAGGGTTCAAATTTTAAAATTGTTAGGGTCAAAAAACGTGTTTTTTGAGGGTTTTTTCACTGTAAATTACCATCTTAATCATAGATAAATATGGTATATTAGGAATCAGGGCTGAATTTTCAATAAGAATCACCCACGAAATCGGTTGAAACAATACTTTGAAAATTCGATCGTCAATTCATGCTGCATGAATGGACTTTTTTGAAAGAAACATTACTTTAGTTCATCTGTGACGTGTTTTGGGAAATTGGATGTATGATTATTAAGTTCATTGGATGTACACGGTATGCGATCAACAAACTCGTTGGTTCGGTGAATCACTACAATCAAGGTCTGCCGATGCGCATGCGCAACGGAAACTGGGCTCCTACTCGGCGGAGCGCAGGACCGGCGGACGCTCGGTGGAAAGAAACGAGGGCGAGTTGCCCCATTTTCAAGCGGATTTTCGACACACTTGGGAACCTTATGGCAAAATCTCAACTCTGCGGACTGCACTGCCTCCCAGATCTCTCTTAACACAAAATGTATCTACAACCTATAGTAAAGATGTCAATGTTTCACTGTTTGTGAACAGAATATTTCACAAATTTTTTTTAAAAACAAAAAAATTTTTATTATTTAATATTTTTTAAATCTCTATAATTGAAATTTGGTCCAAATGGACAAAATTTGTTAGCCTGTGAACTCATTCTTCTAGCCTTCTTCTGGTGTTACTTACATTTTGGTCTCAATTTGGATTTTTTCGACCTTTTGGAACCATCAATGTAGCTGCGAAAACTTGATAGCAATTTAATAAATTATACCAAAGTATGTATTTATGTAAATAAAGTAAACTAATGGGGATTTACATGAAATAAAGTTATATACGAGGTGATTTTGTATGGAGTAAAATATCACACGACAATAAAAATTGGTTTTTTGATGATGTACAGAAATGACGCAGATCTGCAATATTGGATATTTCCGTTCTGTTGGACACCGAAAGGTGTTGAGGAACCGCGCCGAAGAGTCTATTATTGGCAACAGGTGAACCCTATTTAACCCGAATCCCCTTCCTTACGCTCGGAAGTGTTAATCTTCTTGCACTCAAATCCGTCTTAAGTGGTCCTCGAGTTTGAGGGATATTTAGAGGAGCCCCACTTTCTAAGGTTTGCCATCCCCTCTGACAGCCGGGATTTCCCGGGTTTCCCCATCAGTACGGATTTCCCCAAAACCCGAAACCGTTCCTTAAATACGTGAATCCGTTTCCAAACTAACGATTTACAGTTTGTGACGGAATTACCGAGTTGTAA
The DNA here is from genome assembly GCA_030264115.1 of Lygus lineolaris. Taxonomy (NCBI): domain Eukaryota; kingdom Metazoa; phylum Arthropoda; class Insecta; order Hemiptera; family Miridae; genus Lygus; species Lygus lineolaris. The sequence continues at coordinate 61,611 of JAEMON010000014.1, forward strand.
TTTCGACAGTGAATGACTCTAAACACCTACAAAGCTGGAGAAATTCACTGTTCGGGTTATTTTTGACACGATTTTGGTTTTTGGAAAACCTTTGGAATTAAACAAGAAACCCGGTTTTTTACATTTTCCTCACCATTTGCTGTTTTTAGATTCGATATAGATTCTAAAAATCAAATCACAAACTTGTTTTCATCTTTTTGATCAAATCTATTTACCGCCTCGTCGGGAGCTATTAGTTGGTTGTACAGAGTACAGTACTTCGAATGGTCTCATTCGATCCTCAAGATGTATATAGAAATGTGGCCCAAACAAACATTAAAAACAAAAAAGTCGTACCGTACAATGTAATTCGAATGTCCGAAAAACGTGCTCCGAATTGGAGTTTTCGTTAACCAGAATGTACAAATTTTTCTTCTTCGCTCACCCGAACCAATATCCTTGAATGCTATACTGATTCCAAAAACAATAAATTTTACAGATTTTGACTTTTTGTTTGGTTTTTAGCGAATTTTTGAATAAAGTTATGGCAATGGCCTCAAATTTCTATGAATGCAAATTTTTGAAAACTTCAAAAATAGTATAAATTTATAAATATATTCCTAATGGCCACCATTCCGTCGGAAATTGCCAGAAATAGGCGCTAAGGTACAGCTCACCTCCCTGGTAATAATTGAAATAGTTTACTGCCCACCCACGTGGCAGGCTATTACAATCTTTATTTTTGGTGGTCGCTCCAGAGCCCCTAAGAAATACCACCGATTTATATGATGAAGGGGAGGGGGTTCATCGTTTCTACCCCCTGTTTTGTAGGACGACTGATAAGGAATGAAGCACGCGCTTGGAGAACCCGAGGAGTCGTTCCAAAACCCCTACAATCAGTTTTGAAAGCTCCAAACCCCCTTGTAAGCAGCTATAATATAATTTAATATATAAATCTTCGATTGATGAGAAGGAAGATAAATTCCGATCATTTCGCTGCTCCATGAAACTCCGAATAGAGAGATTTTCCTCCTTTTTTATGTCGGTCAAAAACTATTTAAAATCGTAAAAAATCACACTCTTTTATTGAGGCAAGGAGATTTTAGAATTGCATCCCCTATTTTCGACCATTTGGGGATGACTTTCCTTTACGCCAAGCTTCGATGCACTGCTAGATAAGATTCCAAAGAGGACCTACCGACTTATTCATACCAAATGGTAGGTAATAGGTAGGTGTTTACCAAATGCTTGACAGTGAGTAGTTCATTTTGCACAGTACTTAGTTGACAGTTTCAGTTCAGTTAGTTCAGTATTGACACATGACCACTGATTTTGCTTCCGAGTCTACCAAGGTAACGGAAGCATTGTTTTCACTTTTGGGATGTGAAAATTGTTTCCCTCAAAAATAAAAATTTCAACTCGCTTTTTACGTTTTTACGACCTTCCTGAACAATATTTTGGTTTCGTGTCTGTTTGTCTGTCTGTCCGGGAATCCTTGCAACACGCATAACTTTCACAATTTCCATCCGATTTTGATGACATTTTCAGGGATTACATGGGTTAGTCCCTGGATGGTCCCCTATGAAATTCATCACTAGCCGACCAATGGTAGCCTCTGCGCATGCGTAAACGTGAAATCCTCAAAACATCAATTCCTCGCGATCTAATGGTCCGATTTCGCTCAAATTTGGAGGGTAGTTGAAGATCGAAGGTTTGATGCTACCCTACGAGTTTCATCAAGATCGAATCAGCGGTATCTACAGCGCATGCGCAGACTTGAAATCCTTGCAACACGCAAAACTTTCACAATTTCCATCCGATTTTGATGAAATTTTCAGGGATTACGCGGGTTAGGCCCTGGATGGTCCCCTATGAAATTCATTACCAGCCGACCAACGGTAGCCTCTGCGCATGCGTAAACGTGAAATCCTCGAACCATCAATTTCTCACGATCTAATGGTCCGATTTCGCTCAAATTTGGAGGGTGGTTGAGAATTGGAGATTCGATAATGCCCTATGAGTTTCATCAAGATCGGATCAGTGGTGCCTACTGCGCATGCGCAAACATGATGCTCTCATAACTTCAACAACAATTCAACATTTTGCGACATTTTTATATTATTTATATATGATATTATTATACATATGTAACATATTATTATTGTTATATTTATATATGATTATTTGATATTATTTATATTATTGCGACAATTTTCATCCGATTTTGATGGAATTTTCAGGGAGTGTGCAGGTACTAATAATCCCGTTGATGATTTTTTAATATATACATGTTATATATATATACGAGGAAGCCACACCCTATACATGTGCCAGACCCAACGTGGCACATATGTGGCAGACGTTTTAACTTCGAATTGTCGCCAAAAGTCAATAATGTCAATGTGACGGATGGGTTTGCACGAAGGCCTGAAATTTTCGTGCATTTTGAGTGTCAAACATGAATTTTCAAGGGTCGAATCTCGTAGTCAAAATTCGAAGTCTTCGAGCCATATGCCCCACGGGTTATCTATAACCGCCATCTATTATTTGTTTCTGAATTCAAAACGAGCAACACTCGCGTTTTGAGATCCCCAGATCTTTCCTTTTCCACCCCCCGAAGGAATTTTCCCGAACAATTACAACGCGTCTTTCAGCATTAATTATGAAACAAGCTGATTAATGATCGTTTATTGCGATCATGCAGTCTCGTTCGCGGTTCACTCGGACGGGACCCCATCGAGTAATTGCCTTCTTTAATGAGGGGCGCTACGCTCAATTTACGCCCACCTTATTAAGCAACTTCCAGGAAATACTGTCCCGATCAAAGGCTGGTGGAGTTTTTGATGTATTTTGAATTATTATCCTAATTATTAATTTCAATTTTATAAATTTCAAACATTTTTAAAATCAACTCCCCAGATTGAAAAAAGTCCCATTCATACAGCATGACGAGTTGATGAGCGAATTTTCGAAGAATGATTTTAACCGATTTGGTGGGTGATTCTTATAGGAAATTCCACGCTGATTCCGAATATATACCATGTTTTCCTATGTTTAAAATGGTGATTCGAACAGAAAACCTCAAAAAACGCGTTTTGTAGCGATTTTTGACTCTACATTTTCAAAATTTGACCCCTTGGAATACTCCAACAATTTTGGCCAACGAACTTATCCTTACTTTTGATATTATTGACATTTTATTTTTTTTTTTGGATTTTTTATCTCGATCCCTCGGTCAGATATCGTTCGGAGTGACACACATATTAATTGTATAAATAAATAAATAAATATACATACATATGAACAAGTGTTGAAGTTCAGGAATCGTTTTAGAATAATCTGAATCGGATTTCCATGGAGAAAATTTTCAAAAGTTTGCATTACAATCATTTTGAAGCCATTTTCGAGGAAAATTCGCTTAAAGGTTCAACTGAATTGGAAAGAGGTTTCATTCATTTGGAGAAAGGTTTCATCGAATTGAAAAATACTGTAATTTGCGCTATCCTGGGTAGTGACGCAGTCCGAACTCGACGAGATAATATTATAGCTTTTCACAATTAATTCAACATTTTCCCAATCAGATTCAACATTTTCCCAATCAAATTCAATAATTCCCCCAAAAAAATTCAACATTTATTTATACAATTAATATGATAGGAAAAGTGTTGAATTTGATTGAAAGTGTTGAATTTCGTTGCAAAAATGTCTAAATTGATTAGGAAAGTATTGAATTTAATAGGGAAAATGTTGAATCACATTGGGAAATGCTAAGAAAATATAACAAAATTTGTAATATAGTGATCTATGAGCATTAAAAGGGCTTATTAGGTAGGACCTATGGATTTTGGACGAACAATGATGTAACCAGTGAAAACAGGATTACTTTTCCATGGCAATTTGAAAGTTGAGAGGAAATGTGATTCTATAGTATTTTTCAATTGGAATAACCTTTTCTCGAATTAATGAAACCTTTTTCCAATTGAATTGAACCTTTTCCCGATTTCATGGAATTAATATTAATTTATTCAATAATAGTATTTTGCAGGCCACGAATCTCCCTTTGAGTCCGTACTCGAGTTTTTCGTGTTCCGAAAATTACGGCAGGGCGTTTCTATTAGTCATCGTCAGGGTGGCAGCTTGCTAATGACTGAAAATAGTGAATGATTAACTACTCTCTGCCCTTTGGTTTTATAAAAATGCCTGCCTATTCGTTTTTCGGGGGAATTCATCAACATGAGTAAAGCTCTGTAGTTAACGTATTATGCTCATTTACATTTACGTAGTAAAGCATTTTAATTATGTTTCCGGTTCTTCGGACACATGCGTGCGGGTTTCTCTGAACCGCACTTCCGAGTGTGTCCAGTAGGTACCGATTATTGAGGGTTTTTTTGGGTATCTATTTTGTAGGGCCCCTGACGATTCTGAATGAGTGAGGTTTCAAGTAGGTTTGAATTCAAAACAAAATTGCGATTGAATTTCGTGCGCGGAGTGGTTGACTCATTACTCATTACTTTCTGGAAGACAACTACTGGATTTGAATAGGTATGTATAATAGTGTGTGTCTAAAGTCAGTTTCTTTTTCTCATTATTTCTCATTTCTTATTTCTTATTATTATATTTTCTCATAACTCATATTCCCATGTTTCCTCTTATTATTCGACTGAGGAAATATTGCCATATTTCCTCTAACAATTTTACCATAATTTTCCATAATTTTAGATCATGGACCATTCCTTCCTCCATTCCATTTTCCTCACATTCTTGTTTTTGGTTTCGCCCAACTTAATTAAGGTTGAGTTTTTAGGGCAGAAGTAGCATCTCATTCCATTTATTATGGTTTAATGGAAATCAATGGTCAGTTTTACAGGTTGTTTAGAGCTTTCGCTTCATTAGGCCTCATCAGAGCTTTCTTTGGTTTTGTACTGTGGGCATTAAGTTCTCTTGTAAAATAATAGCATAAATGTGAGCTCGTAGGTCCATATTTCTTGGTCCGTCAGTTCCTTTATTAGGGTAATGTCCGTTCGTAAGTATATCACTAATCACTATCATCAATGATTATTTTACAGGTGGTTTTACAGTCTTATGGTTTATTTCACTTCAATTTTTATGCTTGTTTCCTTCTTACGCTACTTGTGCTACAATTCATAAGGGTATCCAAAACGGGTGTAATAAGGTCTACGGGTATATCTACGCAAACTTGATTAATTTCCTTGTCTGAAGACATGAACTGTGAATCTGAGACTTGGGCAGTCCCCCATATCTGCCAATGGGGAACTTGCATGGTTATTTTTTATTTCGTTATGTGAAAGATCTTAATGAGGGCTTTCCTAAAAGGTGCTACATGAGGGGTATCCGACGATTAAAAGTGACCGGAAATGGGTCTTGTAACTTGAACCTAACTGACGCCCCCCCCCCCCCTTTACTGAACCTAAAAGACGTCACGAGCTCCCTTTCAGCCGAGTAATTTCAAGCTGAAAATTGGCACCATGGTTTTGAAGGGCGCTGACTCTGATTTTGGGGTTCACAATGCAAAATTCCTACCCCCATTTCCGTGGTGAAAGGGCCAAGTTCTTCTTATTCCTTCCCAACGGAGATCTTCCGAATAACAAACCCGCAGAATCTCTATTGTGGAGGTGAGACGAGGCGGTCGCGGGAGTGAGGGGCCATTTTGTGATCAGGGACCGAGACGGTGGCCCCACAACGCTTGGGAAACCCGCTTCCTTCGTCCTACTGCTTTTGACCTATTATAGCGGGAATCCTAAGTGCTCTGCTCAGCCAGAATCCAAATGCTTAGATTATCAGAATCCTGAATAGAAAAAAGTCAAAAATCAGAGCTTCGACTGTCTCAATTGTGCGATTGTCATCGGCTTTTACCTGTAATTGTGTAAATCCAAAAAACCTTGCTCTCTAGAGGGAAGAATCCTAAGGGCTCATGATTACTCAATTGTGCCCAGCAAACAGAATCAGAGTTTCAACGCTTCCCTGCCTAATTCTTCAATCCTAATTCAATGCTTAGCACAGTCTTCAGAATCATGGATTCCAGTTAGCCTATAGCTCTCAGTCGTATACCAGCGTTTCTTCTGACCTATTATAGCGGGAATTCTATTTGGCCTGCTCATCCAGAATCCAAATGCTCAGATTATCAAGAATTAAGGGTGCACACTATCAGGGCTTGAGTCGTCTCAAAGCTTCCCATCTTCGCCCTTTGACCTGATATTGTGTAAATTCAAAAAACCTTGCTTCATGAAGAATCATAATGACTCATGATTACTCAACATTGTGCCCAGCGAGAATAATCGAGGTTTCAACTGTTTCAACGTTTTCCTTCGTAATTCTTAAAGAATTATCCAGTGGAGATCCAAAGGGCCCATAGTTCGCCTCGAAATCCAGAACTCAAAGAGCTCAGCACAGTCTTCAGAACCATGGATTACAGTTAACCTCCAGCTTTCTTTGATGCACTAGCATTCCTTTTGACCTAATATAGCGGGAATTCGTTGTGCCCTACTCAGCCAGAATCCAAATGGTTAGATTGTCAATAATTAATTGTGCGAAACATCAGAATCAGGGCTTCCAGTTGCCCCAAAGCCTCCCATCTTCGTCCTTTCACAGGTTACTGTGTAAATCCAAAGTGCTTCGCTCATCTAGGAATTCAGCATTCCATCTAGCTTCTTACCATAATAATAATAATATATCACGTTAATGTTCACCTATTATAGCAGGAATCCCATGAGCCTAGATGATCAGAACTCTGAGTGAGAAAAATATCAAAATCAGGGCTTCCGGTTGTCTCATAGATTACCCATCCTCGTCATTGACTTAACATTTTGTAAATTCGAACCAACGATTCCATACTTGATTCGTTTTCTGAAGAGCCAACTAAGGGTAGCATGGGGGGTTCTCGGGATCCAAACGCCTCTTAATCTCAGCATTTTCAATTGGCCTTTATTCCTCATTATGTTGAAAATTCCAGTTTACGAAACTCTTCTTAGATATCTACTGTTGAGCCGATCACCTACAATGTAAGAATACAAAACAATGTCGAATCCAGTTTCTGAATTATTAATAGTTTTGTTGAAACAATTTCTTCTCGTGGATCTGTATCGGAAAAGCAGGCCCAAGAAGAAGGAAAAACTCTGGGTAAAAGCCAGTTTAATAGCACAGAGGAGGATACAGAGAAACGAGGTTATGGGCAAAGCCGAGACATTGCAAGCTGGCTTGGGCTCAGCCGTGCGAAACAGCGACCTTAATTACCTTCAGCGCAACACCACGGATTCCCTCACCTCCCAAACTTCGTTTACATAAAATTATAAACAAGTCGAAAAACAAGAGAAGAAAAGACGCATATTTTAGCTGTGTGAATTCGGTTGGTGTTCGCACGCCATAAGGTAAGTTTTGTTTCGGAATGTCACATTGCGGATTCGGCTTAAAAAACTAAGTTTTGGTCACGGAGGTAGGTACGTACTTTTTTCAGCAAAATGTTAATGAAATTTAGCCACACAGATGCAAAATTGGCAACTGCTGCCAGAATCTGTTCAAAATGATCAGATTTTTTAAAAAATTTACATTTTTTTCAACTTTATAGCTAATGGAAGTGGGTTTTCTCAGTAGTTTCGATTCAGCAGTTCATTTGGATAACAGTGAATAACAGAATAGTTACAAATCAAAATCTAAATCTAAATGTCAATAATATCAAAAGAAATGGAGAACTCGTGGGCCAGAATTTTCGGGGTACTCCAAGGGGTCAATTTTGAAATTTTAGAGTCAAAAATCGCTAAAAACTTGTTTTTTGAGGTTTTTGGTGTAAATTACCATTTCAAACATAGGAATATAAATATGGTATATTCGGAATCAGCATGAAATGTCGTATACGTAGCACCCACTGAATCGGTTAAAATTATTCTTCGAAAATTCGCTCATCAACTCATGCTGCATGAATGCAAATTTTTCATAATGTCACCCTCACTACTGGTTGATCCCCCTTTCACTACGTTTGCCCTTGATTGGCATTGGTTATTAGTCCCTTTCGTTCTCTCAACCAATGGGATTCATGTTCCCTTCCAACCCTTTCACTTTGCCTGCACGTGATAGGGTATTCCTGTCAGCCCCTTCACTTTTGTCGACCAATGGGATTGAAGCTCTCCTTTTCTTGTGACTGTATAAGCACGTTCTGACGCTCTGATGCTCTGCGCTCATTCTGGTGTACCTTCAGTTCTTGTTTGTCACTGAAATCGATTTAACTTTTGTAACTCATCATTTTCGTCGAAATAGACAACGTTTGTTTATTAACTCCTGTTTCTTTTTATTCAACTCCTCCCCTGACAGTAACTTTTGAGGTATCGATTATGTATAATTAGGTAACCAATAATTTATTGTATACCTATATGATGTAATTGTGTAATGCAATTGGATGAATTATTGTTGCAGAGATGATGGAGCTGTCGAGCGGGGCCGAGCGTGCCTGGTACGCTCCGGCCGAGCCGCTCAGGACGGGCGAAGACCAAAGTGGAGACGTCGGTCTCCTCGAATCGCCTCAGTACCACAGCGTCCCCGCCCCTTACTACCACCACATACCACACTACGCACCACAACAAAACAGTAAGTTTCCATGACAGTAGCTCAGCATTCAGCAGACCAAATGTCCATAAACGGTAGCATCCATAAAGGGAACATACATTGTGTGGATATTGCCGATGGTGCAGAGGTGCTTGAATCAGGGGATAATTGGCAAGCAATAAGACTGTGACTTCCTCTGCTAAATTTGATGTATTTAACAATACATAAGATTGGATACCGGTTTCGACTATATCGTCATCCTCAGTCCAATATAATTGAGTGGAGTAAAGCTCGACGTGGAGACTTCAAGATCACAAACTATAGTTTGTGATAGGTATAGTTTGTGATCTTGAAGTCTTCACGTCGAGCTTTACTCCACTCACTTATATTGGACTGAGGATGACGATATAGTCGAAACCGGTATCCAATCTTATGTATTGTTAAATACATCAAATTTAGCAGAGGAAGTCACAGTCTTATTGCTTGCCAATTATCCCCTGGAACATACATGTTGGATATCAGCGTGCTGAGTATCAGGTCAAGTTCTGTTTTGACTTCTTTGACACGGAATCTCTGTTGCGAGCTTTTTTGTGCTTGACGGGCGCGACACACAGGGGTTAGAAATTGAACTTTAAGAGATAGAACAGTGATATTAGTAGTAGTAGTAACACTTCAATGGAGAAATCTCCTCCGCGGTCAGCATTCCTTGTGGAGTAAAGCAGGGGTCTGCGCTGGGACCATATTTGTTTGTGCTGTTCGTAAAAGACCTGGCCTATCAGTTTGATGACGGTTCCATATCGTCGCTTAAGAAGCAACACGCCCTATGAACCAAATCCCAAATTTTCAGGAGGGGGAAAAACTGAATTCATTTTTTGATTACCTGTCCACTTGTTTCACGTTATTCAGTCACTTCTTGCCTTCCGGTTGTCGTCAATAGTGAAAAATAGTATTAATTAAAGAAAATATTAAATTTTGGTTGATATGGGGTGTTGTCCGAATAGGTAATTGAGGTATTGAGGTCGATGGAGGTGTTATGTTTTTCGAGTATTTCTCGATTTTTTAGTCTAGTTGAAGCTATCCAGTCGGTGCAGCGTGAGAAATCGAATAAGAATCAGTCAAAACCTCATTTTCGTGAAAATGGTCGATAGGGCGTGTTGCTTCTTAGGTTGCTTCTTAGGGTCGGTTTGCCGACGACATTTCAACAGTCGTGTCTGGCTCATCTTTTGTGGTTCTTTCGAGCAATACTGCAAGAATGGATGAAGTAGTCAAGCAGTGGTGCTCGGCTAATTCCATGATATTGAACTGTAGCAAAACGCAATCCTTGGAATTACGACTGAACAGTAAGTTCGACCAGCATGTCACCTTCTTGGGTTTGGCTATAGATAATCGTCTATCATGGTGTACTCATGTTGAACAGCTGATACCCAAACTAAATTCAGTATTGTATATGCTGAGGCGGCTTTCTAACTCGGTCTCACCGTCTATTCTCATTACAGTGTACTTTGCCTGTTTTGTTAGTAGAGCTACTTATTGCATTTTGCTGTGGGGGAACTACAGTTGGGCTGTCTAGATATTCAAGCTTCAAAAACGAGCGGTTCGCATTATGATGAAGTTGGACTGGCGTCAGAGCTGCAGGGGTCATTTTCGGGCTTTAGGTATTCTTACGGTACCTAGGCATTACGTCCTTGCCTCCCTTCAATATGTGCGTGAGAATATTGACTCCATCTCCAGGGGTACTCATGTGCACGGATACCTTACGAGAGGTAGGAATGACCTGCGACCTCTTGCTGCTCGTCTTGCTGCTTCCCACTCACAGCAACCCCTCCAGCTGGGCATTCGCCTTTTTAACCTCCTCCCCGAACGGATTAAGACCATGCCTCCTCGATGTTTCAAGCAGTCATTGAAGAAAGCATTGTCGGTCACCGAACTATATGAGGTGTCCAGTTATTGTGAGGTGGACTGGGACAATGTCCTCCCAGTTTAAAGTACTCTAGTCAGCTTACTACCTACCTTTATCATTCACTCGTTTTTATGTATATGCTCATTTGTTCGTTTTCTATAGGCCTTTCTTAGGCCTTTGCAAAGAAAAATAAACAAATTACAAATTACAAATAGTGGGTGATTATTTTGGGGGTTGAATGGGCCGATAAGGTGTTAACGGGGGCGTAACCGGCGTCCACCATTCAACCAAAAGAGGGGGAAAACTGAGGGGAATACTGAGACCTGCAGGAGAGACTTAATAACATGGGACACTTACCTACTTATTGTACAGGGTTCTCTGGAACTTCTCTCTTCTTCAGGGTCGGTTTCAAGGAGAGGGAGCTTGGAGTCGTGCTATACTTATTAGATAAACTTACGAAAGTGTATGGAGGAAGAAGAAAAATGTGTTTGCTAGAGAATGAAGATTCGACGGGAGAATGAGGCTTATCTAATAAGCAAACTGGTTCCAGACCAGAGTTTTAAGGTAGAAGACCACTGAATTTAGAATAGGAACTTTTTGAATCCAGTGACGTAAGTGGATAAGGTGTTTGGATTAATCCATCCTCCTTACATCAACATAGGATGCGGCCATTAGGGGTTAGGGAGAACCTCTAAAGGCTGAATCCTGACTGTCACTATCATTGGCCATGACTAACTTCTCAAGAACACATAGGGGATTAAACCAAAGGGTCTAATCCCTAATGCATCCATTGCAAAGCTTCGCCACGTCCACCTTTCCCAAGTATGCCTTCAGCGCTCTAAAAAAGAAAACTTGATGGTTAGGAGAATGGGACCACAAGATAGATTAACCTTTTGACTCAGGAAAGAAAAGAGAGAAATATCATTCCCTAAAGAGAGTGAATCCTAGTTAAGAGACAATCCATCTTTTGGACAATTCTACATTAGAGAACTGTTAGCCGTGAGAAAAATACAATCCCACGACGATTGGACGATTGTGAGATAGGAAACCTCGAGCTTACTCTCCCGACCCGATGAAAAAACCTGAAACCTAACAAACTAACCGTGTATGTAACTGAGATTGGGTTGAATAAAAGAAGTAAGAAGGACCAATCACCCTTTTCAAACAGTCTATTTATTAATTTGCAACTTTGAGGACTTATCAATTTGGTAAACTTATTAATTGGTAACTTTGAATACTTTTTAATTGAAAACTCATTTTACATTTCATTAATTGGAAATTGAAAACTTTAGCATAACACTGTGACTCTAACATGACTCCAAGTAAATTTGAGCACTTACCTATTAAACTTATTAATTGGTAGGTACCTTTGAATGCTCAAAAGCAGGAGAGCCTTCGGAGA
>JAEMON010000014.1:92410-105137 GCA_030264115.1 Lygus lineolaris
CCCCCCCCCCCTCTTCCTCATCCCTCTTCTAACCTGATCCTTCCAAGTGGGCCTCCCCTCCCTTCCCCTCCTTCTTTCGACTCCCAGAAAGTGGGAATAGTTTGTAAATGCTAACTTAAACGGTCCGATAGAGAAACTCAGTCGATGTTCCGAGATAATTCTAACAAGCTATTCCTCCCTTTCAGAATGGTCATCGATTTTTTTCGTCGGCACCTCAGCTCACTATGAGATTATTCAGTTTTAGGCTTTTCACGTTTCGCTAGGTAGACGAAGGGCAAACGCATTTCAAAACTAAATTTGATTTTGTTTATTATAAGGCTGCAACCACTCAACACCCATGTTATACTACTATGTTATACTCGTATATGGTTGAAACCGCCTGAGTCTTTAGAATCCATTAGAACCCACTGTGATTAAAAAAAAGCGTAATTGGAGTGAATAACTAACTAGAAACTAATTAACAAAACTAAGGATAAATCAGCTTCTGTTTCGTTTTTCACTCTAATGGGGAACTTGCATGGTTATTATGTTATTTTTCATTTCGTGATTTGAAGGATCTTAATGAGGGCTTTCCAAAAAGTTGCTATGTGAGGGGTATCCGACGATTGAAACTTACCAAAAAAGGGTCATGTAACTTGAACCTAACTGACGTCACCGACCACCCCTTCTGCGGAACCTAAATGACGTCACGCGCTTCCTTTCAACCCAATTTCTGGGCATACCAGCCGTAATTTCAACCTGAGAATAGGCACCAGGGGGTTTGGGGGGGGGGCTGAATCAGATTTTGAGGTTCAACCCCACCCATGCAAGTTCCCTATCACACATAATATGTAATGGATTCCCGTTAGTTCTATTGAATTCTAGAGACTCTGGCGGATTGAACCATAGTGTAACTCTGATGTTGAGTGGTTAGAACCTTATAAATATACCTACAAAAACAAAATTATTTTCAGAATGGCGTTTGCCCAACTCTAATAAAGGGTCATAATACATGCAAAACGTTCCATGAGCCCTAAAGCGTAATGAGCGTTACCCTCGTATTTTCAATATTTTTAAATATGACAGTTGGGAATGAGATGATTAACCCTTATTTTCGCAATGATCCACTGGTGGATCAACTCATATATCTACGGATATTTAAGCTATACCAGGGTTATTTTTTGTTTGGCAACTTCTGTTGTATTGTGGTAAGCCTGACCTAACACCCAAACGCAAAATATAACCTTCCATGCAGTTATTAATTGACGTGAACTCGTTTTTTTGTGACAGGATCGAGGTCTAGCGTTTTCACGAAGTTCGTCATTTTCTCCTAAGTTGTTTACACATACTTTATTGATGTATTTACCCAAATATTTTTTTTCTGTTTCCTTCATTGTTCAACTTGAGAGAAAAGGTCTTGTTTCAAGCCAAAATATGGTTTCATAGGAAATGAGAGTGAAAAATGGAATGATCCACCGGCGGATCATTGCCAACTTAGGGTAACAACTTGACCATTCAAAAAAGGACCCATTCATGCAGTATGAGTTCCTATATATTCCTGTGTGTCGTAATTTTACATTTTTGACCTCAAATTCGGATTGAGCACCCTTGAAAACCCACATGTTCTCATTTTCAGCTCAAAATGTTCATTAGGTTGGCTGTAAAACGGGTGAGAAGATCTCGCGTGACGTCATCTGTTATGAGGAGCGGAGGGTGCCCCCCTCCCCTGGCGGGCGCAGGGTGGGTGACGTCATTGGTACCTTTTTTACGGCCCTCGTTTCCGCCCACTTCCAATCATCGGATCCCCCACATGTAGCACCTTTTTGGAAAGCTCTCACTGAAATCTTTCAGATGAACGAATAAAATGGAATAGCCGGAATTACCCATACCTGAAGTTTTGATGACGTCATCGTTGGTGTATTATGATCCAAGGCTCCGTTGAGATACCCTATCGAGCGCGCCGTTCGTTCGTTTTCACCTGCAAGGTGGTGAAACTATTCGAAATCCAGTAAATTAACCGCTTGAATTGAATTGAATTTATTCAGCCTCTCATATAGGTATTGCTGGTACACACATACTCGTAATTATGTTGTTTGTACATGTATGAAGCGATATTAGGGTTGCTTGGCATTGGGCTTGCTTGCTTGCTGCTGGTCAAAACACACAAGTCTTTAATAATTCAAACGGTACTGAATATGACGAGAAGAATTCTTTGGGGTTTGAGCCATACCTACTGCCCCATGTAGGAAGAACTTTCGAAGTCCTTTTAGAAAATGTTCGAAGAAAATGAAGCTATTTTAGTGGCTTCCAAATTTTATTAATGCAAATATTCGAAAATTTTCTTCATGGATCATCCGTTTCAGACCACTTTAGAACGATTCCCGAAATTTAACACTATATGCAACTATTTATATTATGCGTCACTCCAGACAATATCTGAATTAGGAATCTGTCTAAAAAAAATTCAAATTGTCAATAATAATGAAAGAAAGGATGTGTTCGTTGGCTATAATTGTTGAAGTGCTCCAAGGGGTCAAATTTTGGAAATGTAGAGTCAAACATCGGTCGAAATGAAATTTTGAAAATTCGCTCGCCAACTGATGCTGCATGAATGGAACTTTATATTTCACAGAGTGGTATACCCAAATCACTTTATAAAACCGACAAAGAAATGCAAGTAGATACTTATTGAATATTCAATATATTACATAATACCTATGGTTATGCCAATAAAGTGCGATAACTCCCTCCAAACTGACCATGTTAGGTACCTGCAAAGGACGAATTTAAATTCCGTTCAAGTAGCTTCTCCGCATTTCGTATGCGCCGTCCGAATTCGGACCGCCTGGAATGGTTTTGACGATCAGTGCACACCTGGCGGCACCGACTTGAAACGAACTGTCAACGTTTTCTGGGTTCATTGTCGAGTCGTGTAACGATTTCTGGCGAGGAAGGTGACATTGGGTGATTCGACTTTGAATTTGTTGCCTCCTTCACAATTGATTAGCAACTGACAAAGTGGAATTACTCATTGACAGCAATTTGCCTATTGTAAGCGCGTTCCAAGGATGTGATTGTCCTGTCAATGTACATTTACATAGGTATTTGAAGGCGGAATGCATCACTAACTTAATACGTCAGCGACCTATGGTTATGAGGACTTTCCTGAGAAACGTAAGTAAAAGCGCTGGCGGCCTTATCAAGGATACACCGGTTCCCGTGATATAACCGAAGTTGAGGAATCATTGGCGTGGTCAGTACTTGGATGGGTGACCGCCACACGCCTGTGGGCTGGGACCACACAGCTCAGTATTTTCACGTGTGGTCGTCGATAATCCCCTCTCAGGGTCATTCAATGAGTAGCCAAGAACGACATCCTCAGAACAAATTCTGATCCTCCCTTTGGATGATAGCTGATGACTTCCGCGATGTCTGCTAAACGGAAATCAGTCCTTGAATGGTTTTAGCGAATTTTCGAAAAAAATGAAGCTATTGCAATGGCTTCAAAATTTCTGTTATGCAAATTTTTGACAATTTTCTTCGTGGGAATCCGTTTCAGACCATTCTAAAACGATTCCTGAAATTAAACACTTTTTCATATATATATTTGTCACTCCAGACGATATCTGTCCGTGGGAACGAGATAAAAAATCCAATAAAATTTTAAAATGTCAATATTATCAAAAGTAAGGCTGAGTTTGTTGGCCAGAATTTTTTGAGTGTTCCAAGGGGTCAAATTTTGGAAATTTAGTTTCAAAAATCGCAAAAAAACGTGTTTTTTGAGGTTTTTGGTGTGAAATACCATCCTAAACATAGGAACATATGGTATATTCGGAATCAGCGTAAAATTTCCTATAAGAACCACCCACAAAATCGGTTAAAATTATCCTTTGAAAATTCGCTCACCAACGGTATACTGCAAGATCTCCTACCCGATCCCTTTTCCCAGGTTTTTGGTATAAATTACCTATAAGATGATAATATATAAAAATGTCCTATAAGAATCACCCATTGAACCGCTTTAAATGATATTAATTGATAAATTTTATATTACTGAATGTATCCAATGTAGTTTTTTGGGGGCCATCAAAATAAATACTTTAAATGATACTTTGAGAATTCGCTCATCATCTCATGCTGAATGGAACTTAGTTTATGGGGGTTTTACAGACCTCAAAATATATCTTGAATGGACTGTTTTTGGTTTTTTGCTTGCACGGACCTGGCAACCCTGCCTATGTATTTATTAGGCTATCGGTATCGGCACCTATCCAGCTATTGACGAGACGAGTCTTCAGTTGAAACATTGTCAGTGGCCTTCGGTTAGAACTTTGTCAAACAGAGGATGCGTGCGGGCAGCTGGGACCTTGTCACAGTTAGGTCGAACCTGCAGTTGGAGACTTGCCAAACTGAGGTTGAGGCTTGCAGTTGAAACCTCATTTAACGAAGGCCGAAGCTGCATTTTTAGACTTCATCGAACCAAATCGAGCCTGCAATTTTGGATCCGTGTCAAAATGGAATATTATCTCAACTATATTCCCCAGAAGATTTTACTAATTGCTAACTGATTCCCCGCCAAAAGGCATACAGCCTCGATATCCTAAGGTCAAATCTACTGTTGGGACCTTGTCAAACCATGGTTGGAACCTTGTAGACCCAAGATCTATTCTGCAGTTCGAGCCTTTTCCAAAATGAAAATGAATTCTAAAAAAACCACTCAAAATCCATAAACGCCAGTAATTTACTGTGGAATGATTTTCTGACGCGTTGGACCTAAGACAGTAGTTGCCTACGCGTTGTTGATCACCGCTCAGGTCGAATGAAGGATTTCACGGGTATCGTTTCCAAGATCGAAATCTCAGTCTTTCCCATATGAACCTCCATCGAGTCCCCTGGGAAAAATTAATTTCTCGGTCCGAAACTGTTTTTTTTTCGAATAAAATTAAAAAATAATAAAAATAAACGGCAAAGAAGAAGGGGTCTGAAAAAACTGAGAGGAATCAGAAGTTCGTGAGGTTTAAAAATGGGTAAAAAAATTTGACCGACAAACGTTGGTGGAGTACAAAAAGGCTTCGGTAAGGCTCTAGGGGATTCCGATACTCACACTTCGAAATATGTGTGTATATGCACGTAGACGAACAGACACGAGTAGACGTGGATTCCGATATCAATTCGAATTAGAGTACGCTTGCTTGGGTTACAAAGAGGCTGCACCGCTCTGGCGTCGACGGGCGAGAAAAAAAATGGACGCGCGCCCGGTCGGACGAAGTCGGTTTGGTGTCGTGTCTTCAGGATGAGTCATCGTCCAGTCATCCGATCGTCCAAAGTTTGGCTAGGGGATGATGGAAGTCTCTTTGAAAAAGCATCGCTTTCCTTCGGAAATTGCATTAGAGCCATTTGGACAAATTAGAGTTTTAGAGTATGATCATTATAGTCCAAAGTTCGCAGGAGGATGATAGATCGGACGAAGTCGGTTTGGTGTCGTGTCTTCAGGATGAGTCATCGTCCAGTCATCCGATCGTCCAAAGTTTGGCTAGGGGATGATGGAAGTCTCTTTGAAAAAGCATCGCTTTGCTTCGGAAATTGCATTAGAGCCATTTGGACAAATTAGAGTTTTAGAGTTTTAGTCCAAAGTTCGCAGGAGGATGGTAGATCGTACCGAAAGTGCTTTACTTTCCTGTGGAAATGACAGTAGATTCATTTTGGTAGCGTCACTAGAATAAGCCATTCGGTGGTCCACATTTTGACCGAAGGATCATAGACAATTGAAATTGCGTGTGATGATTCCTACATTAAATCCTTTATTTTAGCTAATTTTCGAAGTGTTTTTCATTACAGAGTAATTTTTGAGGCGCGTTGTGTCTTTACGTTGGACGATTCCCAGCAAAAACCTATCAAATTTACGGTGCGGTGGGTTTGCTGTCCTGTCTTCCGATCGTCCAAAGTTTGGTTGAGAGATGGAGGAAGTCCGGTTGACTCTTTGCTATGGAAATTGCGTTGGAGTTATTTTGACGAAAAATTAGTTTTATCCATCCAGTCATTCTATTGCACAAAGTTCCCAGGAGGTTGGGAGATCCTACCGAAAGTGTGTTGTTGTTTGGTTTGAGAATCACAATAATGGACAATCGAAAATGCGGTGCTTTCCTGTGGAAATGGCCAAGGAGGAAGATGGTGTCGCGTCTCTGATTGGATGATACCTATCCAAAATTGGTCGCCTTACCAGTGGGTGTAGCGTATTTTCGATCGGAGTCTTTGCAGTATAAAGAAACGTCAACAAAGCTACACTCCCACAACTATGCGATATGAGTCAAATTTGGGACGTGTTTGTGTCTTTAGGATGATTCATCGGCCAGTAATCCGATCGTCCAAACTTTGGAGTAGAAGGATTCACGGAAACTCACAAAACGCCGTTGCTTTTGGGTTCGTTGAAACTTCCGTTTGGGACAAACTACACTATGAACGGCTTTTGATTGAGTTTTTGCAATGAGGGTTCAGCCGTGCGACGTCCTATAAGACACATAAAGTCGATTTTGGAATCGTGGGTTGAGTATGTGCCACACTTCAGCGGTCAGATAGTTTAATACAGTGGTTCTCAACCTTTCCTCGGTCATGCAAATATTTTGATTTGATATTTTGTCATTGCCCGATTAGTACGAACCTACTGTGTTCAAATTTTGAAGATGGATCTGTATCAAAGGGTCAGAGAAGTACAGCGATTCTGATTCATGTTGCAATTACGCATTCAAAAGATGTCAGTAACACAAAAGTGAAAACACTCAATTTTGGGAACATGATTTAAGACATGGAAACTAGATTGACAACAATGTTAACCTTCGTAATACTACAGGCTACTCCTCGAACTCCAGGCTACTTGCATCAGAACTAATGCTACATGCATCAGAGTTCGGTTGAGCCCCACCACCCAGGTTGAGAACCACTGGTTTAATGGCTGGAAGATGGTATTATGAATTCTACTGAAAATTGGTTTTGCAATAAAATAATTAGTAATAGCTATGAAACGAAGCTATGAAACGGCAACTAGATTGTTGCCGATATTTTGGGATTTTTGTTTCGATTGGAGATTCTGTTCTCATTAAATTTGCCTCATCAAATCAACCATCAGTTACGGACTCGATTGTGCACTATATGGTATGAAATGCTTTTGATTGGTTGTAGTTCTTGTAATGAGAATAATTCTACTTGAATGAAAATGCGGCTTAGGTTTTTGCGGTGCTAGGTACACCCGGTGACTCACTATGTACATCAACATAAGTCCACCGAAGACGGCCTGATGAAAATGGTTTATAGATTCTATTGAAAAAAATATTATCTTAGCGAATTTCGCAATGGCCTGATGAACGGAGAAGATATAAATGGGCTGATTTTTCGGGTGTTTCGGTTCCATTAGAGATTTTAAACGAAACTTGGCTCGTTAAAACAACAAGGGACTCACTGAGCAATTGAGCAGGACACAACACGATGATTACTGGACATTGTGGACATTTGAAAGAAATCGTCCGAGATTTAAATGAAGGTCCTTCAAAATCCGGTCGGGACCAGCGTGAGAAACGTACCGCTGCACCGATTCCAAATTAATTTCCGAATCCCCCCCTCGCTCTATCGATATTTATTACTTCGCGCCCTTGTCTCGAACAGAGAGAAAAACGAAATTAATAAAAATAAAATAAAAAAACATTTCCCTGGGAACGAGTACGGTTTTTTAATTGAAGTGGGCAGACACCTTTACGCCGACGATTTGAAGGATGGGGTTTAATTCTCCCGGACGTGATTTCGAGAGAGTTTTTTTTTCAATCATGTCCGGTTTTCTACGGCTGGAAGTGACATATCGATTCGTTCACGTAACGAACATCCCCGGTTCCGATGTCAATAATCAATTGCGGTTTGTGGAAGTGGTTATGTTAGGTGCCGCTTAAGGAGGGACTGGACAGTTCACAAAATGTACTGAAAAGTGCCTTAATCTCGGATACCAAAGAGTTAATTGGGAATCTAACTACAGTCTTGTTACTAGTTGGGACTAATTACTCGTAGTTAAAAAAAGAGGATAACCTCGCCCTCCACTAACCATTTTAGCACTGACAATTTTTTGCGAACTTTTCTCCGTTAATAATCGATGTATTTCAAATCGGATTCCGGCATTATTTCAATAAATCATTCGAGAGCTGTAAATTTTCCAAATTTTTAATTCATTCCAAAATGGAAACCTTCAAATTCCTGTGAGAAGCATTCGGTTGGTCGTAGGTACGTTAATTGCATGGCTGGTCGCGTTTGATTTTAAAGATTGGAATTTAGGTATTTAACCGTAAGGCACAGAAGTCTATGAGCTCATGACGGTAAAAAAAAAAAAAAAAGTCGGTCCACCAAGTGCTGTTTTCTACCCTCATGTTCCTAGGTACACAAATGAATGCTGTACTATTACATATTTTCTCTAGTATAAGTACTTGGAGTTGGGAGGTTTCCTAAAATCAAGATATATATTTGTATATATGCAAAATTAAATATAGAAATGGGAACATGAAAATTGAGAGGTAGGTACCCAAGAACTTGCGGTCATGCAGCAATGTATCAAAATGTTTTCTACCCTCATGTTTCTTGGTAAATGCGATTTACCAGTGAACGCTGGTTGATAGGAAACCGCGTACTTGTCAATTCAAAATATCATATTTTTTGTAAGAGTGAAGGAATCTCCGCACTCAATCGTTGAAGTTTTCGTTCTTTGGTACAGCTTCTCTACCACAAAACACCTTCTTTTTCGATTTCAAGTAGTATTGGCGAAGGTAGCAGAAGCTAATGTTTTTCGCAAACTGCTGCACCACATTGAGGTGAAATAGAACTAAAACCCATTGGGATTCGAATATTTTCGAAAAACCTGTCCATTGGTACTGGTCTACACCAAGTAACGCCAAAAAGGTTAAAATTGTAAAACGGATACCAAAATTAAATGTTATGTAGCCACCATTTCTGCCCTCCCTTACTTCATGAAGTTCCCTTTATTAAATTTAAATTTTTCATGGCATCTCACCCCTCGATGCTATTTCATTTTCGTATTTATACAATATCCTTACGATACTGGTGGAACTGACGTTTTTGGTCTGTCCAAATCTTTGTGGGTTAGGTATTCATTTACTGAGCTGGTTCGATAGGCAGAACAACCAAGCGATGTCCAGGCTCTTCCGGACTTGTGACACGGCTCCTTCTTGATTAACTTAATTCAACCTATAGTCGTAAAGGCCAAAGGTTACAACGTTGTTGTGGAAACAGACATGTCGTTACCCTCTAAGGAGAGTGCTTTGTAGTAACCTTTGGCCTTCTTGACTATAGGTTGGATTATGTTAATCAAGAAGGAGCCGTGTCACAAGTCCGGAAGAGCTTGGATATCACCTGGTTGTTCTGCCTATCAGATCAGCACGATAACTCACAAAACCCCCAAATAAAACAATGTCCTTCATAATTTATTACAATATTGTGATTTGTTGTAGTTGTATTGTTTACAGATTTCTACGAGTTCAATTGCAATCCTTAACAGATTTGGAGCACTTCAACTCGGATTTTTAATCCATGAGTTTCCCCAAAAAACACGAAAAAATCTCCCCAAATCTCCCAAATCCCCAAATCTCTCAATACAATAAATTAGCAAAAATAGGAGTACCAGGAGTATAGTAATTGATAGGAGTTCTCTTCGGGGTCTACCATCTCATGTCACGTGGATGACCGTCGAAAAAATTTCTCGAAAAAGTGAAACCAATATTGTCATGATCGCCCTGAGGGGGTTATTTCCCAAGAGACCGACTCTCCCTCAAAAACAGCCGCTTCTTACCTGAAAAAAAAAAAAAAAAACGGTACCGCGCGCTATGGCACTTAAAAATCGGGGCGTTAGAAAAATACCCGTTCTTTTTACCTATTAATAAAACAAAAAAAAAATCCGTACTCGAACTCTAAGTATAGTGGGGACAAATTACACGGTTTTATGTGCCTATTATATGGGCTCTGTTGATTATAGGTTGGAATTGGGCGCGATTAGCATTCTATTAAGGTTTCTCAAAAGTCTATGCCAGAAGGCACTCTCGTTCCAAAGGGGAGACCTCAACACGACGGTTTTAACACTTGAACCCTCATTGTTTGTCAGTGAGTCGTTTTAGATACGACGCTAATTGTGTTAAATAGGGTGTCAGATCGTTTAGGTTCATTAACGCTCTTTTGACGGGAGTTAAGGACTCAAAACAATGTCAATTATGTCGGAAGCCTTTCGGTTCAGTCGAGGTCGGCTTATACAGGCTCTTTGAAGTGGATGTGTTTCTGTGATTGATTCATATAATATTCAATTTCGTTATTGTAAAATAGGAGAAAGAATAGGATTGTGGGATAGGGGGGCCATCTACAGGATAAAAACAATAGGAACAAATAGGTCAATTATACCTTTACAAAATTTACTCATAAAAAAAAAAAATTAAATTAATTTAAAATTTGAATAAATTAAAATACATTTAAAGTTTTCTATAAGCTGGTTCCTACACGTTCGGAAGTTGCTATTTCGGATTTAGTTAGCCGAATCGGTAAAAAAAGTCCAATTTTGTTTATAATTTTTCGACTTGGATTGGATGTCTGCAAATTGGTAATCCCCTGATTTATTGAATAATTTAAAGCTGTACCACCTGATTCTAGTGAGATTTTTCGGGTCTTGGGTGAACGATCCAAGCCTAACACCTTTGGGTATAAAAATAGGAACAACTACCCGGGCATATTTGGAATAAACGCACAATTTAAACAAAAAATTGTCTATAAAATAGTTCTGATCGATTTTAATAGGTAAAAAATCGCGATATTTTTTGGAATACCTGCATTTTAAATCGCAAAATTTGGTACGTTTTGATAAAAATAAAGTAGGAGGGATTGGATCTTTTAAAATTAGCGTATTCAGTCAGAGGTACTGCTTAAATTAATGAAGCGGTTTTTCTATCCTCCTCTTATGACTTTGGATGTATGGAAATAATATTACTTTGTTATCGCATTAGGCATCATTATGAACTCTCAAACACGAACGATTAATTCGTAATTTCAAATTAAGAAACTCTTTTCAACTTGATAACATGAATAGCTTCGTTGCGGATGATAAGCGATCTCGAGCTACTCTACATAGGTACCTACTGCACCTATTAAACAACGAAAAATTACAATAATTGCATCATTTGAAAAAAAGTTCCATTCATGCAGCATAAGTTGATGAGCTGATTTCTAAAGAATACTTTTAACCGATTTGATGATTGATTCTTATAGGGAATTTCAAGTTCATTCCGAATGTACCGTATTTATGTTTCTATGTTTAAGATGGTAATTTACAACAAAAACCTCAAAAATTCGCATTGTTTTTGTTGCGATTTTTTACTCTAAATTTTCAAAATTTGACCCCTTGGCTCTAAAAATTCTGGCCAACGAACTCATCCTTTCTTTTGATATTATTGACATTTTAGAATGTCAACACACACACACACATAGATACATATAGATCATTTATTTTCTTCAAAAATTCGCTAAACCAGTAAAAACACTAGTCTTGAATAAATGAACGAAAAATTGCAGGAAATCGGGGCTTGAAAAACTCATTGTTTTCTGTACTGGAACGAACTCGAATCGGTTTCCCAGGCGGAATAAAACGCTCTGAGTTGAGGGTGTTTTCGGATAAACGACGGCGAATGCAAATCGACCACCAGATGTCGGAAAGGTTAAGACCTCAAAAAAAGGAAGAACCTCATTAAAATGTAAATAGTTCTGTGTTTTTTCTCTCTCCTCGCGTCTGTTGGAGCTTTGTGGTTCAATTTTTTTCGTTTTAATTCTTTTTTAATTGAGGAGAATATTCCGGTTTTTGGCGGGACAAGAACTTCCCCGGAAACCGGAGGAATAAAACGGACCGGAAGGGATCCGGTCGTGAAACGGAATAGGTGCGGTGGTGGCCCTTCGGAAATATCGATAAGATTTCTGTTACATGTGATGGTGAATATTATAATGTAGAATGTCGTAATTTAACTTTTGTTTTTTTTCAATGATTGTGTCACGGAGAGGAATTTAAAAAAAAGGTAAAATGATTACACAACGGTTCATCATTTTCAGTATGGATCGCCCATTTACAAAGATCCTATCGTATATTACATACTAAATAAAATAAACTTTACTATAATAGTAAATACCCACCTACATAAAACGCGAGGTTCTTAATCATTTCTTGCGGACAATGAGTAAGGTACCTACTTGTAATTATTAGGTATCATCCGAAAGTTGAGTCATTCATTCTAAATGAAATTCAGTACCTAATTAAGGAGGGGTTTGAACAGCTAGTCTGTTTTGAACGGAGATTTGACTTACTCGGAAGATTTGCGATTCACCTCGTGTTTCTGCTCTTTTTGCCCGTTCAACCCTTAATGGACTCACAGAGAGCGAAAGGTTGGTCCTAAAATGCTCCGCGAGGTCTCATTTGTTCTATTCGAATTGGAAAAAATTTACCTTCCTATTTGAAGTTTTCGAGCTGGAAGTTTTGAAAATTTCATCCCCTACTTTATACCCCTTAGACGGTAACGCCAAGCTCCGAGGCACAACTAGACCCCAAATGGAGCAGGCATAACAAATTTTATTAGTTTTGGTCCCTGGTAACTATGCAAAATGCCGCTGTACCGGGCTTACGGTTGAATTCTACGAATCTTGAAAAGTAAAACATAGAATTTAAGGGGGGGGGGGGGGG
>JAEMON010000014.1:105182-120052 GCA_030264115.1 Lygus lineolaris
TCCAAAGGTTCATTATTGAAAATAATAAACCAAAACTCGGTAGTGTTGTCCCCAAAGAGACATTCCAGGAATAAACTACCCTGTTGGCGAAATATCTCTGTTCATGTCGACCCCATATATGCTCGGTTGCTCACTCTGAAGGTACTTCCTTGTAAATTTGACCTCCCCACTCTGTAATTGGTCTTTGCCGGTACCGTTGACAACAGCAGAGCATGACTCCCAAAGCACAATATTCTTTGTTGTTTCCAACGGTTCCCAACAGAGAAAATGAAACAACAAAGCCAAAACCTACAAAATGTTTCTCAGTGTTCCCATAGTATCAAAAATTTAATTTTCATCAACGTTTATTTCAAAGTGATTTAATTACTAAGGCCCGACTCTTTTTTCAAAGATAAATTAAACAACTCAGCCTATACTTTATTTATATTACCTACTGGGTGTCTTTGTTCTAAAGATGGTTCCAGGTGTCTCTGAAACGTCAACACTGTAATGCTACTAAGTGGTCTTGTTCTTTTTTGCCTGAATCACTACCATACGTACAAAAGGACTCGTCTCCTCCGGATATGAATTTATAATTCCACGTTTCCCCTTCCGAAGGCCAGGATAGCCCTTTTTCCTCGAAATCCATCCCTAGGGGCCCTCCTAGGACCGGATATACTTCGAATTCTCAGACGAATGTCCCAGCCGTTGGGTTTCCTTTCTTGAAACAATGAAACGGGTTGATGAATGGTTTCTAGGAATGTCGTCCGAAGCGCCAGCGTCGTTGAAATTCGTGAGGCGCATAGAAGGACGGGTGAAAAATTAGTTAGCTCCCGGAGTTACCCCTGGAAGTGTATTGGGTCTTGAATACGTAAAGCAGCACGGAGGAGGTACGTGGTCGGTTAATGAAGACTTTTATCGACGGAATAGAAAGAATATGAAGCTTGGGAGTTGTTTATTGCCTCATTGTTTGACAACAAATGTGTTGGTTGATGGACGATTCGTTTAAATTAAGCGAAATTGTTTCACCTTGGAAGCAATTCCCTATTTATTTTGAATACCCAATTTTTCGATGAATTTCGAGTATACATACAGAATGTACTTCACTTAGTTTGCCTTGGTTTTACTGTTTTCGGTGCATCAAAATAGAATTTGAGAATAAGGCACTTGAAATGGACAAGAATCCATTTTGAACAATTCCTTTTCTTAGGAACTATGTGCTCTGAGGGCGTAAAAAACAAAATTTTTAATTTGTCTCATGGAAGACCTTCTTCTATGATTTTTCTACTCTGAATTTTCGTGCATCAATATCTGTATGCTTCCTTCTTCTTACCGCACTCTTCAAACACTGGATTCGTGAAGTTCGGCAACACTGTACGATCCACTCGGAAGGGATAGGAGTCATTTCCCAATGTCTTCTCGTTGCTTATGCCACACGTGGCTCCCATCTTCCTCCATGCCGACTCTTTTGCAGATAAACATCGCCCGCGGGTGCATGGGAACTCTATGTGTGGGCCTATCTGCTCTTGAGATTCCGTCCACGGTTTCGTTGGGTTCCCATCGATTGAAATGTTCAGAGCCTCCCGAAATTTACCTACCATTCGGTGTAATATTATTATTGTAATTATTTTTCAACTCCGTGAAGAGGATTTAGGCCGAAATATGAGTCCACAATCCAAAGCTATAAACGGTTCTGGCCTCACGTATGAGAATCTTCGATTATGATGGAAGGTAAAAACACAAGTTTCAAGAATCAAGTTTGCCTTAATTGTTCCTCATTTCAAATCAGCTGTTAATTTTTTCTGTTAATTTTAGTTTTTAGTTAGTTTTTTAGTTTTTAATTTTAGTTTTTTAATTTTAGTATTTAATTTTAGTTTTATTTAGTTTTTTAATTTTCTGTTAATTTTCTTCAAAATTGGACCTGATATTTGACTTTGCCACAAAGTATGACACATGACACCCCCCCGGTATACTGAGAATCCTCAAGTTATATCGGCATCGTCAATCTCAAACAAGATCCGTACTATCGGCACCCAGAAATCGGCCATCGGATCTCCGAGTAGAGATCGACCAACTCGGATAACTCCCCGATGGAAGTGACCAATACGGCCGGTGCCTCCTTAATAATTATCCCCACTTTATAAACGTCGATCACGAGCCTCCAGATCGATAATTTTATAACCGGTAACGGTTCCCTTCAGGCTTTATATAAACATGTAAAAAACACGAAAACTTTTTTTTCGATTCCCAGGAAAGAAGACGTATGAGAAACGCTGATTATATACTCGTATATACATATAAAATATACATAGGTAACATTGAGAGTGGGACGAAGTTTAGTGTTTGTCCAATTTTTCGTGTTTCTTTATTTTTTCAAGCTCGATGGATTCTCCGATTATGTATTTTTTAAAGCTTCTCTTCAGAAGATAAAACGGTTGGCGTGCGAGAGGTAACTAGAAGGTGTATCGAGCGATAGTGAGGGGGGGTGTAGGGGAGGGTGTAGGGGAGTCTATCTGGGGATTGTAGAAGGGAAGGTAGGTGAAGTTGGAGTTAGATTGCGACTGAGCACGCCATGGCGTGGAGATAAGGCTGATAAGGTGAGCCCCCCGCTCGTCAAGCCCTTCCCTGAGGTAAGCAGAGGGGTAGCTCCCAGCAAATGCCCCGGGCGCACGGTAGCTTCTGAGAGAGGGCCACAGGATTGATGGGGTGTTCGGCCTTTGGGAAATACCCTTCTTCTCCCTTCACCGAGTTTATACCATCTTTTACTCGGTGGTTTTTTTTTAATACCGCCTGGAGTTACGTGTTTCGAGTTGCAACGTCATTATAAAAAACGACTGCACACGGTAGCATCATAATCATCTCACCGAGCATGCGCATAGTACGGCTGAGGAGTTGCTGGGAGGAAGGGGTGAATGATGACCTCTCAGTTGGATTTTGCACGATTTCATTACAATTTAGTGACAGCTGCGCAGACCTTCAAGTCCATTACGGCTTCATTAGTCCAGATACCCTATAAGCGGCTGGAGAGTGAATACCACTACGAAATCAGTCGTAGTTGCTGTCCTCAACTGCCTTAAGTCCCTGGACTGATGATGACAGCATGACGTTGAAAAAAAGTCTCCAAATTGTACAAACAAATAAAAAGAAACTTATTCGAACTGATATTCACCTCTCCACAACATCGCATCCACACAATTATACTACAGAGTAGAATCATTTGAGCCTGAACTCTTTTCCAACTCTTTTCCCTTGATTCTGAACATAATCTCAACGTTTGTGGCTCATGATTCCGTAGTGTCATAATTATCACGTTAAGCTGAACTTGCTCATTGGACGATTGGACGACTGAGAAGTTTCCAGGAGAAAGGGGCGAATGATAACTCTTCAGTTGGTTTTCGCACGATTTGTCTTTACAATGTGGGGTCAGCTGCGTAGGCCTTTAGGTCCACCACAGGCTTAATTAGTCCAGATACCCTGTAAGCGGCTGAAGAGTGAAGACCACTACGAAATCAGTCGTAGTTGCTGTCCTCAACTGCCTTAAGTCCCAGGACTGATGATGACCGCATGAGGTTGAAACAAATGTCTCCAAATTGTACAAACAAATAAAAAGAAACTTATTCGAACTGATATTCACCTCTCTATTACATCGCCTCCACACAGTTATACTACAGAGTAGAACCATTGGAGCCTGAAAGTCTTTTCCGACTCTTTTCCCTTGATTCTGAACAAAATCTCAACGTATGTGGTTCATGATTCCCTAGTGTCATCATTATCATAGCATAGTACGACTGAGGAGTTTCCAGGAGAAAGGGGTGAATGCGATGACTCTTCAGTTGGTTTTTGCATGATTTGTTTTTACAATTTGGGGTCAGCTGCGCAGACCTTCAAGACCATAACGGCTTCATCTGTCCAGAGACCCTATACGCGGTTGAAGAGTGAACACTGCGAAATCCGTCGTAGTTGAGTTTCTCAGCCGCCTGGAGTTAATGAATGATGATGATCAAGAGGTTGAAACAATGTCTCCAAATTGTCTAAACAAATAAAAATAAACATATTTGAACTGATAATTACCTTCCCATTACATCGCCTCCACACAATACCACAGAGTAAAAGCCATTGGAGCCTGAAACTCTCTTCCAACGGCGTCACCAAGGAGTGAGCACCCTTGCGGGATGACATGCAGTGGACCCTTGATACTGAACGTTATCTCTACATACGTGGCTCATGATTTCGTAGTGTCATCGTCATCACGTTAAGCTGAACCTGCTTATAGGACGACTTTGGAATAGTGTTTCTCATTGCTGCTTATGTCGGCATTTATCTTAGTGGATGAGGCAGTGATTTTAATACTGTTATCCCTAGCAAGGGCTCGTCCATATATTTTATTATAACCCACGCAGTTTATTGCGCCAAACTGGCAATTTCGAAGTTCAGTTCATTATACGAGTATGTTTGGGAATCATGATTTTCCTTAAGCTGATAATATTATTTATCTTTATTGGCTGTTGCGTACCTATATTTTTTTATAGTTTATGGCATGTTTGGATTGCGCGCTATCGTGTCCCTCATAGATGGCCTGGAACCTTTGCATTCCATGTACCTAATTCTGGATCCATGTGGACTTGCATGGACCCTCTGAAGTTGAATAGGTGATGCACGCTATGTCTACATACTCAAATGTCAGCCTTCCGTAGTACTGAATTCTAACAAGCGCAATCCAAGAAGATGCATCACAAATTCTTTTTCCACAATCAATTAATTCGTAGTTCGGCCGTGAGTGTGACTAACCTTCTTTCTGATATTTGAAGAATACAAATCAGGTTCTCGTTTGGCTGAGGGCTTAGATCCGTAGGACTGCCTCTCAAGAAATGTGAATCATGACAACTAAGTGGCCGTAGGGTGCTTGTACGACCGCCTACCCGCTTGAATGAATGACTTGTTCCCTGATGAATGACATACCCAACCCAAAACGTTTCATTTCAACCAGCCACCACCGCGTCACTCCGAAACACGGTAGTGATCCGTTACGGTTTCGAAATTTGTTTAGTATTTTTTTGTTTCATTCTTTTTTTGTGTTCTACACATACATTATTACGAATGGCTTTAACAAGGTCCGATTAAAGCGACCTGAGTCATCTTCGTCCATTCGTTTTTTACTTGACGGACTGACTGGGGCGAGACGAGCTACAGACCGCGCCCTGTGAAACCCCCACCAGCTCGCTCAGCCGTCCGATAAGATGAATATCTTGTTATGCTAATCACTTTTCACCTTTTTACCTTCCGGTCTATTAAACTCTCTGGTTTTGCTCCACTATTCCTACCATGGGGCTATTAAGGACGTGTTTGTTTTTCTGGGAGTCCCGCGATATTAGAGAACAAATGGACCTTCGCGGAGCGTTATCTTTTTTTAGTTCGCAGTCCATAATTTTCGCAATTTTTCACCATACTTTTACTAGTAGTTTCAGTCTTGTAGCCTAATAACTGTTGTCAACACACCATACGCCAACAGACGTAGGTATATTACTATGACGGTCACGTCAGTGAGACACGCTAAAACGCATTCCAATCCACAAGATACAAGCTGAGCCCCACTCCTGGTATTGCGTATCGTACCAAACTAAGTACTACAAAGAAGTCTCCCATGTAATGGCGATGCAATACAATTCTGCTGGATTTAGCATCGTTCAATATTGGATTCTGCACCAATGAAAAGAATGAGCTTCACCCGCGGGTCTGATATTGGCAGATTTTTTTCCCAAAATCGTTTTTTCGTGTTGATAACTGGTGTAAAGTTCAGATTGTACGAGCGCAATATCGAATTTTCCCTTGGTTCACGAGAGCTCTCCACGTCGCACTATATAGTGAGTTCTTTTCATGAACATCTTCCTCCACGCCACAGCTCCGATCCTGCTGCTCCCTTTCGGTGGCCTTTGCCGTTAATTGACTGGTTTTAGCACAGTTTCACACGCTTTCAAGTTTCAATTTCCACTCCCCGTAAGTATAATTTTTTGCAACGATGACGCCATAAAAACATCCAAAATTAATAAAAAGTGAACTAGGCATGCATGTCTTGCGCGAAAGCAAAATTCGTTTCAGGTTTCATCCCATTCCCAACTTTCAAGAAAAAACTAGATAAATACTAATCAGTACGTGTAGGTCACCATTAACAGTAGAGGGAGCAGCCACTGAAATCCTCATACAAGACTTAGACTTTAGTAGGTATCTACGTATTCAGATGGAAACGATGTCATACCTATTCTGTGACGTAATCTAGATCCTGCTTCAAATTCACAATCAGCTGATGAGACATTCAATCAGGGGAGCCACAATAGATAAGTAGATTCCTACCCTATTGAGCTGAAAGATGCCAGTTTTTCAGCAAGACTGTAAGGGCAGAGCTGCTCAATAAAACATGGATCCACATGGAGAAGATTTTGGATTTGTAGTATAATAGATAGGCGAATGTTACTATAATCTTAGGTAGATATTTACCACGTTGCTCATGAAATCTGCTTTGTATTCAGCAGAAAAATCGTAACTAAGCTCGGTCAATTTCGCGTAAATCCCGTCCTACTGAAATCTTGCCAGAGATTGTTGATTGTGGCGTTAAAAATAGATCCCTTCGATAAAGTTGACGAAATAGAGGGGCCTCAGATAACCACCATCCCTACCACAACAAGCTCTCTCTCTCTCTCTCTTGAAACAACAGCCGCCTCTCAAAAGCGCCCCTGGTGGGGGAAAACAGAAACCTCCCACCAAGCTCGCTCTAATAACAGTTTGGCGGAAGTCGGGCCCTGGAGAGAAAGACCGAAATGTTCGGAGGATGTGCCCACTTCCTGTCGAGATGACTATCGTCCCGGAACGAGATTTTATCGCCTGACGGACCGCACTGAGGGCATTCTGGGTAATTATCAACATAGGAGAGGAATACTAGAGAGGGAGGTATTTCTCCTCGATGTATAAAACAACAGTTGTCAGTAAAAAACAGTCTCCCGTTTTTCTTCCACTCATTTCCACTTTTTTCGGTTTCGTCGATTTTTTTTCTCATTTTGATGGAGCGTTGTCGGATGAAACCCTTTTTAGTGGCTGCCATGAGCCATGATATTACTGGGCACATGTCGCTCGTGGGAATGTACTTAGGAAGAGGCCATTGTGCGCAGGCCTATAATACTGTAAGGACCAGTTCTGTTGACGAAAGTTCGTTATTCTTGTCATTTCAGATGACGACTCAGATATGGATGTGAAAACGGTTGTCCGGCCGTCGAGAAGTTGGAACCTACGACACCTCCTCCTTATTATCGTAGGCCCTTATCATTGGGGTATTACATAGCTATTGAGATGCTATGAATATGTACTACCTGTCGAATTCTGTGGTCCTTCTCCCTAATTCTGCATTTCTTGAAGTGATCCTAAAGGCATTTTCACGCTCTCAACGCAAATATCACGTTGATTTACATAGTTTTGAAACAACCCAATGAAACAAAGAGTCGAAGGAGGAATCATTGACAGATCAAGGAACCAAAGATGGCGGACGATACTGCGAACGTACCTGAGAGGTAAGAACAGGCCTGAAACAAAAACGATCAAAAGAGACAGAGGAAACAAGAAGAAGAGGTTTTGTGAAAAGAAAAACAAGAAGCGTTTGACGAAAAGAAAGAATCGGGATTCTTCGAAATCGGCTTTGGCGTTGATTGCTCCCTCCTTCTCCCTGCGCTGCCTTTTCCAATTAATTAATCGGTCTCTTGCATTTCTCAGTTGCGACCAGCCAGCACTTCGGAGCTGTTTTTTATTTATTTTTCCTGTCAGACTGAATTTTATTCGTATTTTTATGTTTTTGTAATTTTTTTCGTGTCTACGTTGTTTTGTTTTGTTTTCTCTCATTCCCACCATTATAAGTGAGTTATATCTTTTGGCACACCGGAATATTTGGGATTGATTGTATGCCGATTGGTTAACAGTTAATTGTGTGTAACTATAAGTACCTACCCAAGCAATGTCGTTGGTATCCTTTGGTTCAATGATTTATTATAATACTCTTGGCTGTCCCTATTCCAGCGCAAACAAGTTCAGCATCAGCCATGCTGATTCATCATCAAAGGATATTTATCAGACGGTATCGTTGCTCACGTAATCAGCTCTCTACTCTTTACCCTTTCTTGCAGGTTCTTCGTCTCCCATGTCCACGGAATAGTTATCCAGACATTTCTATATATAAGAGTCATTCATCGTATGAGTATGCTATGGCACATACGTACTGCACTATTTCAACAAAATCCAGTCCATCGTCATTCCTGCTGAATCAGCATCAGTGTTGTATACCACGTTCTTCCTTCATGAGAATGATATTCTTATGATCTAAGCAGGCATTAGGCCAAAACACCTGTTTCATTGGTTCTGAGTCTTACTTATGTCATACCAAGGGCGTGCTGTAAAGCATCATAGTGATATCCATGCATGTACAGGTCAACGTAAAGTCACGCAATTAGGTACATCTTGTGAAGTGCACCCAGATATGAGGTATGTCATGGCTGAATTTCAGCATCAGCCATCCACTCATCTGATTCAGCAAGATATGCTAAAGTACTTACTTACTTAACACATCATGATTATTCACATTATGAACAGTCCTGACCTACTCAGCTCAGCAGGTGCTAAGCCGTTCAACCGACCTTATTGGTTCTTCTCTCCGTTGCCCTAATTGGCCTTTTCCTTCTCCCCACAATTACCAAGTCGTACGCCGCTGTAACTTCGTGATATAAATAATGCAGAAATTCTTTTCCAAGTCGAACCTGACCCTCAACAAACGTGAAAGGGAAAATTGTTGTGAGCACGGAAGGACCTCCTGTCTTTCGAGTGTTTTAAACAAAGCGACGTTTTAGCTTCCACTCTCAGCTTCAAAACTCGTGACATTTGGAGTTCGGGAATGTAGGTTAATGATGATATTTTGAAAAAATCATCATCATTATCATCAGTCATCCGTCAGCAATAATTTAAAGCTATTTCTATGTACTGCATACTATTGCGTTTTCCACTTTCAGCTGTTCATGTTATCATGAAAGACGAAGGAACTAATATATCATGGATATCCAACCGTACATACATTATTGCAGCTAATGAACACACGTTGCTAATGATTACGTGGGTAAGCATATTTACCTGTTCCCTAAGGAGGTTGAGACTCAAAATAAAAGGAGGTATAGTTTTGTTCTACAGTGCCCTACATAGCCTGGAACTTAGATGATATTTCAGGATTTCAACCTATTACACTTTTCTACATCGTATTGGTAAGATCATGCCAATTTCATTCAACATAGTTAATTTTAGGGACGGCTTTAGGACACCTGATGAGATGAGGCTGGGGTGTATTAGAAGTACGGAACACATATTGGGAAAATTTTGTGCTATTTACCCAGGTAAAAATTAGGCGGTCCTTATTTTGCAGTTCGTTATTGTTGATTTGAAGCTATTAAGGTGAATAACTTATAATTGACTAGCGGTGGACCCTAACAAACAAGAAGCGACTGCTATTAAATCCATCTCTCCTGTCTATCCTAAAAACCTGACCATAGAGGCATCAGTGTATTACAATATTATTGTATAACCCAGAGTGGTTCTCAACCTTTCCTCAGTCAAGCCCGTCTAGCGCCATGAGAATTTTTGGCCCCCCTACAGGGCCTAGACGATCCTCTGTGAATGGCATCGCCCTATACTACGAACCTACCGTGTGCACATTTTTATGTTGCATCTGAATCTGAAGGGTCAGAGAAGTACAGCGATTCTGAATCATGTTGCAATCACGCTTTCAACGGAAATCAGTAATACGAAAGTTAAAACGCTCAATTTTAAACGTGAGTTCTTTTTAATGTGATTGAAGACTTGGAATTTCGATTGAAAAAAATGTTAACGTTCGTGATACAGGATAGTATACAGGGAAATTCGTTACTGCCACATGCACCAGAGCATTTAACTCGCAGCTGTCCCCTTCGGTCACCAGACGCCTGTCTGTTGAAATATCTTCTGATTCTGTGTTGCTATTATTATTATTATGATTATTATCATTAGTATCTACTATTTTCAGACAGTCTTGCGCCCTCCCTAAAGTGCGATTGCGTAGATTCCACCATTGTCGTTTATCCACAAGAAAAAGTGAGCCATTCACATAGAAACAAAGACTTTCATGGCCAGAGTCCATTCTGAACCAATTGCAGTTTCTGGAACTTGGGATGAATACTCCACATTTGTGAGATTTGTGTTGTGAAAAGCAGTGATAGGTGTTGGAGTGCTGTTCCCACCTTCTATGCTTCCTTCTTGAGAGTATGAGTGGGCCTCAGAAAGTGCACTTTACAGCCTCTCTTGCTAAATTTTCCTTACTAACTTCAGCCCTTGTTAAAAGTCCATCATATTATGGCGAACTTCTGGCTAAGTCTCGGTGTGCATTTCCGTTTCTCAAACCAACGACTGAAATAATAAGATGCGGGAGAATCACGATGCGCAGAAGGAAGAAAACCCCAGACAATGCCTTGTCAAGATGGGAACCAAGGAATTAGAACATACTGCAAAAAAGTACAAAAAAATAAAACAATTCTTTTCTTCAAAAGCTTCTGGAAGATCTTAAAAAACTCGAAGCAGAAGTTGCAAGGTGGCAGTCGAGGATGTAAGAGATAAAAAAAATTGAGAAGCTTATGGTAATAAGGTTGAATAGTAATGCGTTAGGGGCATTAATGCATGCGGGTTAGTGACTTCCAGGTTGAGAGGCCTTTTAAATACTGTTACGGCGAGATGCGGTTAAGATGAGTTTCGTGATCCGACACGAAGGACCATGAAAACGTGTGATTTCTATGGTGCTGAGATAATAATTTATGATGAAAGTAAATATTGTAGGTGCTAAATTAATTTTAAATTGGAGGTAGGTACGCCATCTTTGGAAACAGCAGCAAAAATCAAAAGAAAAATTATTGAAAGAATGCCTTATCACAAAGAGGAAGTATCTCTGTTTTGGAAATATATTTTTGATAACTTAAAATCGATTTCGAACAGGAGGGGTTGTTCCATGTCCTTGCAAGGAGAGTCCTTCCATATTGTCTAACTGTGTCCTTCCATTTTGCTTAGGAGAAATGGTCTCATCTATTCTGAAAATATCTATCAAAAGACCACATTTTTATATGTTTTCAAGAATTTGTTATTCGATGTTCCTTCTGTTTGGTGTTTACCAATAATTTATGATCAATTTGTAATTTTTCCTGTCTTTTTTTTTGTGTACATTTTGTGAAAATAATAATATTGCGAATGTGGTTTGTTCCTTGCATCTATGATGCTGTGTTAATACTTTACGCTGTAACAGTAAATATTGTCGGTAGGTACTAGATAAATTTCAAATGAGAGGTTCATATTTTAGAAACAGCAGCAAGTATAAACAGATAAAATATTGAAAAAAAACCTCATCACGAAGAGGAAGTATCGCTGTTTTGGATACAAAATAATGTTTTATAGCTTCAAAAATGGATGTGAAACAGGAGGGGTTATTCCATGTTAGGGAGAGAGGTCCTTGGCTAGGGGTGTCCTTCCATATTTGCTCGCTAGGGGTTTTCCATTTTACCCAAAGAAATGGTCCCACCTATTCTAAAAAATCCACCATAAAAGAGCACATTTTTATGAGCTTTCAAGAATGTGGTCTTCGATGTACCTTCAGTTTTGTTCTTCTCAATAATTTATGATCAATTTTTAATTTTTCCGAGGAATTTTTTCGTGTGCGCTCCCAGCTTGAAAATATCAATATTGCGAATTAGGTTTATTCCTATCATCGCTTTTATTTCAACTTAGGTAGGATAGACAGACATCCTGAAGATGAGCCCAGTAAGGCCCGCAACGATCTTTTATGAATGTGGTGATTTTCAATGATTTATACTTATATTGATTGCTTGATGCGCATCTTAATTCCCGTAGTTTCCGGTTGCCTGAAGATTATCCATAGTGATGGCTTGATGTGCATAATTATTTCCGTAGTTGACGGTATTTGGTATACGAATAATCGTCCGAAGGCAACACGTAGCTATTTTACTGTTACTTGTCTTCATATGTGTTGGAAAACCATCAGAACCCGGGATGCCGAACCCATTCATGTTCTCGCATACTATACCTCAACCAGGCGAAAATGCAATGAAAAAATGCTGGATCCCGCTATGTAATTGCTCTAATAATCAGGTTTGGAAATAATAACACGGAATACCAGCTTATCTGGCCTGCAAGCAGCCGCCCCAGCTCATAATACAGATGCAATCTCTCAATTAGATATGTATCGGTTAAAAGTAACTAGAATCGTGACTAATGCTTCAGTCTACCGCTGGATCACTTTTTTCGCATGTTGATTTTCCTGGAGATTTACCATGAAATTATAAGAATTCGCACCTAGAGGGACAAATTGAAATCGATTGAATTTTTAATTCATTTTTCTGTCAAGATTACTACTTCAGACTTGATTTTTTACCGTTAAGTACTCCTTACAGATCAACACGGATGGAAATCCACGTATAAGAACTGCATCACTATCACGAGAGTTTCGAAATAAGAATCAGTATTCAAAACGGATGGTTTAATGGCGGTTTTTAATGTGTAAGAATCACAATTTTATCAAGATTAACGTGACAACTAGGTTACTAGGTCGGTACCATATTGATATAATTTTTCATCGGAATCGTTTTGGAATGGTCTAAAACGGATTTTCATGAAGAAAATTTTCAAAAACTTGCATTACTGAAATTTGGAAGCCATTGCAATAGCTACATTTTCTTTGAAAACTCGCTAAAACTTAGATTAATTTAAAAAGAGACTATGATTTCTTGGTCAAAATTGTTTATCTTCCTCACTACCAAAGGTAATGAGGTACCTAATTTTAGTTATCCAGAATAAAATTTCCACTTGCTTTTCGCGTTTAAAACCCTTTTGAATAATTTTAGTCCCGCGTTGGTAGCTTTGTGGTCAATGCCTTGTCCCGGGCAAAATATACGAAATTGTGGTCCGATTTTGATGACATGTTCAGGTAGGTATTGTGAGCTTCATCCCCTTGACGGGCTCCTATTGATTTGATCTCCTCCGGACCACCAGAAGCGTGTGCGCTTGTGCATGTGCTGCAAAAATGGTAGTTATCTGAGTTCCTATAATAGACCGATTTTGGTCAAATTCGGAGGGTAATTAGCTGATGGCTCATACAAAATTGCCTACGAATTTCTTCATTAATTGGATCAGTAATATCATAATTCATGAGCTACTGCTCATGGAAATTTTGTGTTATAGCCATAATCCCGGAACTATTCTACCAATTTCTGTGCAATTTTTACTAAGTGACTAATTCTATCCGTCCTTTTTACACATTTGAGGAAGCTTCACTGACCACCCAACTTAGCAGGCTTTTCAAAAATAATAATGTTTATGATAACTTAATCTACGTTCATCTTATTGAAAAGACAATGTCTCCGAGAAGAATTCAGAATAATTTTGAAGGATCTCTTCGTGATACTTATGACTAATATCGTTGCTCTTTCTATTGCAGGTAAGTTGGAGATGGATTAATCATTGACCAGTTCGAGTCGGTGAGAAATGTTTCGCTTTTTAACTGTCCATTTTTATAGGTATTAAGTATTACATTGGCTACTGAATTATATGTATTCCATTAAGTTGGTACTGAACTATTCCAAAATATAAGATCATACAACGGAAATAATGTTTTGTCCTATTTATGTTAACACTATTATTCTTCATTTCGTACGATTCACACTCGTGTTTCAGTTTGATTTTCTTAGGTTTTTACTAATTTTTATTTCATGTGGTACTTCTGAGTGGGTACTTAATTATTTAATTTTGTTCGGTTATTTGTAGGTTCTGAATAAACAACAAAATGTTTAAGTTTTTCGTCAAATTGTTGATTCTGATGAAATTTTATGCAGTTAGGTTCAATTAAGTACTCAAATGTACGTAAGATGAAAAAGAAAAATCGCATCCGATCTATAAGAATGTGAGCGACAAATAGGTGACACCAAAATATATGTTTTGTACTTGAAATAGT
Organism: Lygus lineolaris; assembly: GCA_030264115.1. Taxonomy (NCBI): domain Eukaryota; kingdom Metazoa; phylum Arthropoda; class Insecta; order Hemiptera; family Miridae; genus Lygus; species Lygus lineolaris. Next base: position 119,221 of record JAEMON010000014.1, read on the forward strand.
AGGTACAAGTTGGGGATCTCTATCAATTTCGGGATGCAGAATAGCAAGCTTAGCAACTGCTCAAAATATGGCACCATCAGAGGCACCAAAATTATGTTCTTTACATAATTTTATGCAGATTCAAATCAATTAAGTATACCAACAATAAATCAAAAGTAACTAATAAGTAATTTTAGTTTCGTTCACAACTCCTTCGCACAATTGTTATAGTTAGGTACCTTCCTAGTATTGCGTTGTAGACACTTTCATGCGAATATGGGAATTGAATGATCGAGGTTGAAAATATCACTTTTAAGTTCATCGATTTCCGAATTCATTCAGAACACTCACCGACTCGCCGTTAGTTCGGAGGAATTCCAATTCCTTTCGAATCCTTGTTATGATCAAATACCGTTCGATCGCGTCTATTTTCGTCTCTTCGGGTTTTCCTGCCAAGGTTGTTGACTTGGCCGGTCCGTTCTATTTTTCTCGAGGGCATAATTCAAGTTTTCCTTGAGTCAGTGCGAGAAGCAAACACCTTGAGAACTTTCACCCTCACTCCTCCATCGCAGGTACCGTTATTTTTCGAGTTGAAATGTGGTTAGTACAAACGAAGTAGGCTCATAGTGATCTTTTTGGTCCAAGGGGTTGTTTGGGACTTGCAGTGTAGCGATATGGACGATGGCCACAGTCAATATACACCTACATGAAATGACAACCACACCCCTAAATCTTGAAACAATGATGAATGGAAGGGTCACTTTCTTTTAGACGGTTCAGTGAAGAGGAACAGGGGAGCATTTTTTAATTTTATATCCAACTCTAGGACTAACGGAGAGCTTTTAAAAAAGTT
>JAEMON010000014.1:208176-226344 GCA_030264115.1 Lygus lineolaris
AGACGTTTTTTATTAGGCACATGCAACCGCTTGGGGCCGAACAGGATGTTACATCAATCAAGCTGCATCGATGAGTTACCGTCAGAGTTCAGATCAAGAGTTTCACTACAATTTCAAGAATAAGAAGGATGGTAAATGTTTGCTATCATGGGAGTTGAGAATAGAAGTCTGGAGTGCTAACAGTCATTCCCGAGGAGTTTTGCTCTTATTTAGTCTAGATTGTCATATTGATGCAAGAAGTCGAAATAATAATGTTCTCCTCCAATATAAAAATTTCAAATTTTTTGGCGTTTCAATGCTTTTTGAACAATATTGATTCCTGACGGTGTCTGTGGACGATGGAGGAATCCGGTCTATTTTTGTCAATGATTCCGACTGAAAGATGTCGTTGAGGGCTTTTAAAGGTGCAACGCGATCGGTATCGCGGTATATCGGAACTGGGCAAAAAAAGGGTCGCGAGAATGAGATATGCCAAATTTTGAGCTGAAAATTGGCAGTCAACGAAACCTGCAGTCAACGATGAATTTTAGGTCAAAAATGCAAAATTCCGACCCACTGGATCCCCCCCCCACACGCACTGGATTACGGATTTTAAATTTTCTTATCAGATAGATTCTATTTCACCGTGTGTATCAAATCTGAAATCGGAAAAATTGAAAAATCAACATATCTACTGGGAAAGATTTCTCAATCGTGTTGTGTAAGTTTAGAAAACTATAAACAGTTAGTGAAGATCATTACTTATAATAATATTATATTCAATATTATTTTCATATTCGAATATATGTGCCCCAATGATCATTAGGTAGGCAATTCCATGCAACCGTTATAAGTTAGAAAGTTATATACTTCCCACCAAACTTGTTTTTACTTTAAACATTTTCGCAATCTTCTGCCTTATACAGCTAAGTTGTAGTATTTGAGTACAAATAATTGTGTACAAACTCGAGCTAACGGAATTTCCGTCAGTCAATCGGCATTTATTTGTTATGTAGCTATTCGAAGTCTTTCATCTGAACCCGTCCGTAAACACGCATAGCTCCAAGTTCTAGTTGGACTCTTAGGAATGCTTAAGAATGTCCCGACCCCCTCTTAATGAAGCGGTGGTGCTTTTATAAAGAAAACAAAAAATAAATAAAAATCTGTTCCTTATAGAAAAACAAGGTGAAATAAAACCAAAACACCCGAACGACCGAGGAGAGCAAATGTAGTACAAGATCTTCCCCGGAACCTGATTTGAATTCTGTGGGAAGGCGATGGGAGTAGAACGAGATTTCGGGCTATAAAAAGCGATCGTCAGTAACAATTAGTTTCAATACAACCCATTTCTAACTATTTAATTTCGTTGTAGCCCCTCTTAGGAATAGAAAATAGAAAATAATTTTTCCTAATAGTTGAACACGTCTGCCAATTTGGGTGGGCAGTATAGCTTCCTCACTTTTGTAACATGGACGTATAGACTCAGTTAGTGAACATTTCAACGGAATTGGTAAAATAGTTTCGAAGTTAGCTTATGACAATAAATTCCAAGTTTTGCGCATGCGCAGTAGCCATACTTATCCAATTGGGCGAAATTCATAGGTAATTGTCTTGGAGTCAGCCCACATCTACCCTTCAAAATTGAGCGAAATCCGTCATTAGGAACTGTGATCTCGTAGTTTCAGGAAATTTACGTTGGCGCATGCGCACACGCCACTAATGGTTCGATGGATATTAAATTAATAGGGAACTGAGTAGGGGCTACCACAATCTCTGAAAATTTCACCAGCATTGGTCGAGCAGTTCCGGAGTTATGGCTATGAAACGTATTTCCAAATTGCGCATGCGTAGTAGGTATTACTGATAGAATCGTGTTGAAATTTGAAGGTAATATTGTCAACCTCCAACAACCCACCGAATTAGAAGATTAGATGAAAGTAACGTTTGCGCATGCGCACACGCTAATAGTGGTCCGATGGCGATGAAATTCATAGGGGACCCTCTAGGGGATAACTCGCGTAATCCCTGAAAATTTCACCGAAATTGGTCGAGTAGTTCCGAAGATACGCCTATGACAACAAATTTCAAGTTTGCGCTTGCGCAGTAGCTAGTACTGATCCAATCGTGACGAAATTCATAGGTTATTGTCTTGGAGTCAGTCCACAACTACCCTGCGAATTTGAGCTGAATAGGTCGATTAGGAACTGAGATACAGGGGTTTCAGGAAATTCACGTTTGCGTATGCGCTCACTCTACTAGCCGTCCGAAGGCGATGAAATTCATAGGGGACCGTCACGGGGCTAATCCGCACAATCCCCGAAAATTTCATCAAATTCGGACCATATCTTCATATAGTTTTGCCTGGGACAAGGAATTGACCACAGACGGACAGACAGACAGACACGGAACCGAAAGTGTTCAGAAAGCTCTAAAACGTAAAAAGCAAGTGGAAATTTTGATTTTGGAGAACAACAATTTTTTTTATTTCTTGCACGAATACATAGCTTCCTACCTTCGGTAGTGAGGAAGCAAAAAAACTGTTGACAGAAACGGTCGAAAAAACAGTTGTTGGAAAGATGAAAAACGGATAAAACAAAATAGTTGATGGAAGAATGACTGATTGATGCATCAAATAGTTGAATAGTTTTACAATTCAGTGTACTTAAAAGGAATTTTTCAACTTAGTGGTCAACGACTGTTGTAGCAGAGGCCAAGATGGATGACCATGACTAAATTATGATTCAATGGTCTTTAGGCAGGTCAGCACCCAACATTTTATTGAATCCGATGTTTAACAGAAGAGTTGAAGGAGTGTTTTTCTGGGTTTGAAATGTAGGTATAGATATTTGTCACGCGTCTTGACATTTTAGCAAGTCTCGCCTAAAGAGTTTATAAGATTTAAGAGTACCTAGGTATTTTCCATTTAGGTTGACTTCACCCAGTAGACTAGTATAACAAACAACTCATGGGAGTAATGCACTGCGGTGTTTTACAGTTTATCGAGACAGTTTCGATGTTTCTGGTTAAAACATTTCACAATGAGTGACCAGAGGTCAGGGTTGCTGGTAGGGTTTTACCAATAAATGGCGAAATACTGCTGATAATATTGCTATCACAATACTGATGGGTGTGGCAGAGGTGCTCAGATATACTGGTTTATTGACTGATAAAGGTAGTTGATAGATTTACAATGAATGACGAACTTAGGTGGCCTACGAGGGTTAGTAGGGTACTTTTCGGAGTGTAAAATTGCTCGTGTGTTGAGTGGGGTTTATCCTAAGTGTAGGCGATCCTTCATCATTCATTCTGACCAATTGGAGGAGGCTTTAATCAAATCTCGGGATCTCTTATGGAAAAGACATGAGTTACGTTGTGAGTACAGTAGTCGAGTTGTCCAGACCTTTGAGTATCCAAGAGGGGGGTTTAGGTCGATCCCAAGTCCTTAGAAAGGACCCTGTGACGCCAGGACTTCTTAAGCCAGTAGGATACAATTGACAACTAGAAAGGAATGCCCTCCCATCCTCGAGCCCTCAACTTCTTGCTGGAAGGAAAGGACCTTTTTAAAACGGCAAGACGTATAGCAGGCCCGGGACACTGATGTATAACCCCGAGGGGCCCCTGGGGCCCAATTAATGCGGTGGACCCCCCTCTCTTAGGGGACCCCTGGGGGAGGAGCCCCCCTCCCTGGGGAAGACACCTGTCCCCAGAACAATGCACTAATTAGGTCCTCCCCTTATATCCTTGCCAGTTCCCTACCATGTCTTGTTATTTCTGATATACTGTGCTTCTACCACGACCCCCTCTCCCCTCTTAGGCCCCACCTTAGCCCAACCTCCGTCCAGCGTAGCAGGTAATTATTTTTCTCGATCTTATTAACAAGTCGTGTTTACATCCTAAATCACGCGACAGACAATGCTCCCTGGTTTTATTGTCCCTTTATAAACCAATTCATACAATTAAACGAATTCCCAGGACTCCATTTCGCCGTATTTTTCCATTCTCCTTTTGCCGAGAAGTATTTTTGTTTCCCACGAAAAATCGTGTGCCTTTCTAAATTTATTATAATTTGTGGATGAATCAATCGAGTAATATCGGTCAATCCCCATTCAAGGTATTCAATGAGTCTCTTCTTTCTATAATAACTCTTTTATCGCACATAGGCAATACATCCTCACCTTGAATAGTAATTAAAATAACTTAGGCCTCCCAATGAAGAAAACATGGGGTCCTGAAAAAACGGTGTTTATGTGCAAGGACACAATTTCTTTCATATGGCCACCATTTTGTGATAAGGTGGCATTAAGAAAGTGCAAGAACCCTTACAATCCCTCCCCAATGTTTCAAAGAAAACGATGATGAGAGCTTTAGTTCTTTGAACGACCACAGGGGTGGTGATGATATTAAGTTATATATGTATATATTGTTTGTTTTAATTTACTCCAAACTCCAATGACTCACTATACTAGGTTTATACAAACATACTACTATACTATACCTATACTATTATATGGTTGGGTTTGTTCGCAGTGATAACTTACCGGTAAGAAAACAGTTTGCAACCACGTTTTCGGGCGTTCGCGTCGTTCGCAGTGAATTCTGATACATATTCTGAATGATCATTCATTTCTGACTGTTTATAGTATCCATGCTAGTCCACTTCCAATCACTTGTAAATGACACTGCCAACAAACCTGTTATATAATTTATTACACCTACTATAGTACTATATAGGTACTAGGTTTATTTAAAAAAACTGAGCGCATATTCATGTTGAGTGAAATTTTTGAGGATTTCTAGAACTTGTGTGTTTTAGGTATGTATGTTATGAGGATTAGGTACTAAGTAGGTAACTATTACTTGTTAGGAGGATTACAAACTTTTATCAGCTATCAGGATTATATTCACCATCCAAGATGTTGTGGGTCATCGTTAATAAATTATCGGGATCAAGTTACCTACATAAATGTGGTAATAATAATATTTATATAATTTCTCATATCAATTGATTGAATCTTTTTAGAGCAATTTTTCATGAAAATGTTGACACTCCCAATTGTGAGTTATGACCTCGAATAAATACTGTCCAAACTATTATGAAACCCTCCTCAGAGCTGTAATTTCAGAACAATTTGTTAAGAAAACGGTTTGCTGCTCTGAAACGATTCAATAGAATTGTAGCTGTTATACCGGCACTTGGACTTTTGAATAGAATTGGTCCCGCAGGCCAATAGCTAATAACTCACCGTTTAAAATGGGCTACCAGTGGGAGAGCAAATCCCAGATGGTCGATTTAGATTAATTGATCTCGGTTGAGTTTTTCATTATTTCGTCCGACATTTAATTTGAAGATTGCGGTTGAGGTAGCGAGATGCGTCGGTCTGATAATTGTGTTTATTTTCCGAGGTGGGAATAATGCAAGTGTTTGATGTTCTTGGTTGATTGCCTATTTTGGGGATTGAAATCATCGAGGTCATCCATGGCAGTCTTTTCTCTTACGTCACCTCTCTATACAATGCCATACCTAACTGAACCATTCACTTTGAAGGTAATTTATTATCCTTTCTCGATCTCTACATTACCAATCTCAATTTTATAAAACTGAATATCTACCTATGGCTGTTTGTTTGTTCGCACAACATTTAAGGATGGCTGAACGTACGGGGAAAATTGGCTTTCGGCAGATTGCATTACTTTCCTTCTCACCTTCTCGCCGAGGAAAGTAATCTGTCAATGCTCGAACTCACAACCATTACCTTTACCTCCTATTGTATTTCTTAACCTTTCTCCTCCTATTGTGTTTCGGTGGCTCATACAGCTATCAACTATTTGATGAATAGTCCAATTACAAGGATGCAGAGGAACTTCAATTATCTAGGTTCTCTGTCTGAAGAGTTTCTATATGATATCCTCCATCATGACCTCCGTGATGAAGGATCACGCCTTATGTTTGTATAGGTACTTAGTTTTTCTCAATTCGCTGTATTACATTTCCGTATTATCCTTATGATTATTAAATCTATTTATACGTACATTATATAATATTATTTCTATTTCAAGTCTATATTCGACTCATAATATGTTTGTGTACAATATTGGTACAGCATAATATATAAGTACAACATTGTCACCCTAGTAATTTCATAAGTTAAAGAATCAGCGTCGGCAGTGACGTAATAGTTTTTCTTTCTTTGTACGCATCACAGTCATATCAGTATGAATATCAACTCGGTCCTTATATTTTAATTTGGCTATGCCCGTTTGATACTGAATGAAGTAAAGTGTGCTTCGGTTTCAGACAATAATAATGACCAGGAGGGTGATTATTGAAAAATAATCGGACAATTTTACAATAAAGTGTAGAAAATGTATAGGTACCTAAGTATTAAATGTCTTCTACTTTTTCTAAAAAAAAAAAAAAAAAAAAATTACCTACCGACTTCTTGATACCTTATGTAGTACTTGCCATCAGTCTTAACCCTCTCATATAGCATCTCATTTTGAAGCCCTTGATGAGATCTTTCATTTTTTGGATATACCTACATCAGTTGCCCTTCAAACGTTGTTGTTAACCGTTAAAGGCGAGAAAGAACTATTTCACATTTTTTAGAGATTAAAATTTTGATGACTCTTTTTTTCCGGTATTTTTGACTTGTAATGGATTGGAATGAAATTCAGTTATTCACGTGAAACCACCATAGGAGAAATTTGGTCGTTTGACCACCTCGGAACATGCGGTTTGATTACTTGAAGTGTTCGGCAGCAGCAAGCTTGTCTTTGCTAGGAAATCGAATCGAATATAATCAAAATCGAATTTGAAGCCAACGATGGGTTTTCAATGACGCCTCGAAAACTGAACACTGATTATTACACAATATACCTCAGCACATGATCTAAAAATATGAGGGTTCCCGACGAACCGAGAGCCCAAAAGTTTCAACTAATTTTTTCACCTCGAGGTCTTAATCTAATTAGTGGGCGTGAAGACTTAATTTCCGCCAGCTTCGGTTTTTTTTCTATTTCCCCGTTTTTTACTGACTTTTTATTTCTCCGGCGCAGGTGGATTCAGAAAGGGAAAGTGGCTAACGAACGACCCTAAAGGTTACGCCCACCCTTGGCGTTCAACAGGTGACTTTTTAGGGAAATGAGCTTCGAAAACACACATTATGGCTCTCGAAAAAGGGTTGAAAAAAGTGTTGGAAGATATATTATTAAGGTGGGGAAAAAAGCCGATTGTCGGTTTTTTTTTCCATGTACAAGAATCCACTGGTCTGGTGGTCTTAGTTAGTTTTTTTGTGATCCAAACTATCACTTTTTCACACGCATGTAACGCAGCCATAAAACGGCAAAATAATAGTCAACATTGAAATCCAATTTATACTGAATACGGTAGTAAGAATGGTAGGTAGGAATACCAGGTAGGAACCTGACGGTTCTAGTAAACTCGTCAAATCCAGCAAATCACTATTAAATTGTCCCATAGTCGACATCAATCAGTTGATTAACCTTACCAGGTTATTTACCCGAAATAAGTTGTTATTTTTCTCGTCATTCACAGTAAACTTCTTTCAATTTTCATAGTTTTCAGGCCAGAAAGTTGTGTTTTCCTTTGTAGGATAGTCAGAGTTTCTCATTGCTCTTTAGGAACCTGAAATTATGCTGTCTTCACTTCGTCCTGATATGCTCAAAATCTGATGGTGATTCATGGTTTACGATATTCCTCAACCTTGTGAAATTCGCTGAGATGATTATGGCTTATCAAATCCTTCTCTTGTTTCAGAGACACTGGAATCACCAGTGATTCACTAAAATCAGTGATTCTATTGTCTTTATCCTGTCTGTTCTACAAATCGGCAAGGCAGTGGTACCTGCATCCCCAAATCGAGCATAATACCACGGATTTACTATTACGATTGCTCATTTTTTCAGGCATCAGCTGAATGAAACAATCCGATTCCCTCAAAAGTCAGGATCGTATAACTTTGTTTGTGACTCGTCTTACTGGTGTCTTGATGTCACTACAATTTTTTTCCGTTGTTTTTCTATGTCAAGTCTGTGAGTGAGCTGATACACTTGAGAACACATGGATGGCGTCCGAGGAGGCACTCGAGCTTCGAAGTGATGAAAGAATCTTTTTACTCCCCGAGATTTTTTTTTTTCCTCTCCAGCTCGGTTCTTATTCAGAGAAGGAAAAGAAAGACCAACTTTTGTAGAGAAGACGTTATAAGACTGTTATAACAGTAGCTCCTTGTGTTGGTGTGATCCATCAAACCGCAAAGGGATTCTGCCCCCGTTGATTGCTAGCTCCCAAGGAAAGCCCTGTGTTTAGCTGGTAGCACACAGCCTTTCAAGAAATCCTGGATCCCCCTTCAGGGGACAAGGAGGCGGGGGTAATAGCAGCCTGCCATGCGAGAGATGTACAGCCGATGCTCCTCTGGGAGGTAATGCTTCAAGATGGACTGCCTTTCACGGGGTTCGATTCCCTCTTTTTTCTAGTCCATTTCCAATGAAGACCTTTTTCACAACAGAACTGTTCCCTCAACCCAACCTTCAAAAGTATTTTGATGAAACGGCATCATCATCCAGTTTAAGGGAGATCGCAACAGACATTCTAAAGCTCATTCTTTATGAAGTGCATTCTTTCTGCATGTAGGCATAAAAAATTCCCTAAACACCGTAGCCCTTTAGACTCACTACATTTTGTTGCTTATTGGAAATAGTCGGGATTCAGCCAGAAAACTCACTTTATTAGCAGATCATTCTTTATTAGCGACTTTTTGGGTGACCACTGGACCCATCTCAGAGCACCTGTAGGATGGAAGGTGACTTCAAATTAGACAGCTTCCACAGGCAAAAAACAGGGGGGAAAGTTTGTCCAAAGAAGAAAGATGGTAGGTACATCGAAATAAACCAAGAATAAAAATGTTGTTGAATCTCAATAACTCAAAACCGAAGAAACCTAAGTTTTCTGGTCTCTTTACTTTAAAAAGAATCAGGATTAGACCATATACATACATCAAGGTAGGTAGTCTATGGTTCGTATGGATATGTATCAAAATGTTCCTTTGCACTGTCCACATAGTTGTATACTATACTGGTTTGCATTGCCCACTCAGTTACCTAAATGCTAGTTTGCATTATTTTTAAATCAATCAATTGTTCAAATTAACAAATTTAAAGGGTTAATTTCTTTCCACTCTCGACGTTAGGACCTTCAGAAGTATTGTTGGTACTATCATGGAATGGAATTTATCTTTGAGGCGTTCTTCTAACAGATTTCAATGACAGCTGGACTCTGAGTGTGAAGAAGACGTGTCCTGTACCGAGGAATAATAATAGTTTGTGGTTCATACGAATGAGAATAATGTTATGACAGTTTACAAACCTACCTAATCGTTGTATATTGCATTACAACAACAACCGTCGCAACACTTGCACAACAAATTTTGGTGGATTATCTATTATGGTCAATAAGTGCTGTTAATTGCTCAGTAACAGCCGTGACGCTACTTCGTGACTCCACAACCACACATCTAAAGAGGAACTTGGCAAAGTTCCTTGCATAATGTCGTTTACAACCTCGCAATAGCTATTTTTTCCACTTTCCAAACATTGAACTCCCTCGTGAAAAATTACCCTTCCCTTAGAGGGTTATTTATTATTTTTAACGGACGGTTCGCGATATAAAAAACAATTTAATAATAACCCTCTAAACCTGGACGTAGCCACGAAGTTGGGAATCGCCAATGGCGATTAGAAAGCTTTCTCGCCTCATTATCGACCAATGGGATCTCCCGATGGCGGCACTTCAACTTGTGAACTCTCCAGAGTTGCCAGGGAGGGAGGGAAGTAAATGAATTTTTCGTGACCCGAGCCAAACTAGACGCCCGAGGGGATTTTCGAACAGGCAGATTGACGTTTTCGATTTGAATGGTGGGAAAGTTTGATTATTTCGATTCCATTTCATCACCATTGGCTGATGGTGATGTGCCATATCTATCCCTTCTTCAAACTCTATGCTTGTTATCCATCTAATAGTATCCATTATCCATGTTGCAGATCCATTTTCCGTGTTATCAGTCAATCTTGTTATCTTGGGACTTGTATTTCAGTTTAATTACGTAATTTGTATTGAAATGAGCTGACGATACCCAAAAGATGGTGTGAAAAGCTATGCTGCCATTTCTAACCCTGTCAGAAGCAAAGCATTTCACACCAGCTTTTGGGCATCATCAGGCCATTTCAATGAAAATTACGAAATTAAACTGAAGTACAAGTCACGAGATAACAAGGTTGACTGATAGCTTGGTCAATGGATCAATAAAAGAAGGGAGAATGAATAACAAGCAAAGAGCTCGGAAGAGGGATAAATGGCAACAAAGCTTTTCTCATAAAGTTTTGGGCATCGTCAGCCCATTTCAATACACTCTTCTAATGCATCAGTCAATCTTGTTATCTTGTGACTTGTATTTCAGATGACGCCCGCAGATTTCCTGATGATGCCCAAAAGTTGGTGTGAAAAGCTTTGGTTCCGACAAGTGAGACTTGGTAGGTAATAGTCTGAAAGATGGTGGTTACCGAATCGTAATTTCTAAAAGCAGCAAATGATATGATAATATTTTATCAATTTCATAATTATTCGCATGGTGAAAAAATCAGTTTTTCCCATCAATCTTGTCCATGCTGTATGGACTAGAGTTTTCACACGTCCAAATTAAATTGGGCGAGAGGGCCACTGAGATAAACTAACATCGATTCCGTCTGGCTATCGATCATCAAAGAGGTGTTTACTAGAAAGTAATAACTACAGAGATTTATGCTCCGGGGGTCGTCCCCCCGACCACTAGGAAGTTATTAGCCGTTGCCGAGATAAGAGGCGTCATTAGGTTACCCATCTGAGAGGGTTCTAATACGCTTCATCCTCCCTCTGTCGGGTGGTTCCAGACATTACTTGGCGAAGTGGGAAGGAGAGGTAAGATTCGCCAGGGAAGAGGCTATTTGAAAGAGATTGGTTTTACATTGGTTGTAATCAAGCTGTTGGCACTTATAGAAGCCGATGTTGTCAAGGTGCTCAAATCAGGGATGTTCGCTGAAGTCTTACTTTGTTATTTGGGTTCTTTTGTTAGGATAGCGGTTCCTAAGCTAGCGTACTAGTCAACAGTCCGAAAACCCTGCAATCGGTGGTGAACAAGACGAGAAAATCAAAATAATTTTCAATCCTTCTTCACTTCTGAGATGTAGAGTCTCTTAATTTCCACTCTTCACAATCTAAAGTTGTATAGTTACCTCCTAAGCCCTTGTGCGGCAATATTTATGTGTGCCCAAAGCTTGGCAGAAGTGGTAGTTTGCTTTTGATTGGACCCCAACCCCGTTCCTTGACTTGATGAAAATTGCAATCATCATGGTAAGCAAAAAAGCAGAAAAATTATCTCACAGCTACGATGCACGTACAAATCTATATATAAGTCAGCAGACATCTCCAAATTCCAAACCCTAATCTTCAAACCATCGATGCTGTATTGCATAATCTCATTTTAGGTCAAAGTTTCTACCTCCCCTCTTTGGGTTCAGGGTGCTCAATGTATTGCAGAACAGTGTTGTAGCTACGACACCTGCTTAATTTATGTACTAACCATCTCCACAATATTTTGTGACCTATTATGACTCTGCATTATATGGATCCTTGTCAGATTACTTCTACTTTTGTCTAGCCGTTGTATAAACAGTCCTCTTCCAAGTCGTTCCCCATTACTGTGGATAATGATTTAACGATGGCTATCCTATACGAGCCGCTTCCACTGCCATGCGAAGAACTGGTCACCAGCTGCACCTGGGTCAGTTCTCGTACATCGTAGATTATCTTGGGGAAATAGCGCAAGGGGTTTCCCTTGCCTTTTACACAGCAGTACTGAATCAAACCCTAATCAGATAGATAGCTTCTTGCTGTATATATACCTATGTGACCTGCGCCAATGAAGCTAGATCTGGAGTGGGCTGGTGCCTCCAGAAATGATTCTTCATAACTGGTTACTTACCTCGTCTATAATTGGTTTAGGGGCTTGAAACACTCTCATCTATTGCTCGCAGACGATGCTAACATCGGTTGGTTCCTATAAACAGCAAGCGAGTTGAAAGGCAAAGGCCATGATTCAAACAATCACGATGCTCAAGACCAAAACTGAATATCTGGAGCAGACCTCCGAACGACGACCGTAGTTCACAGCGTTTCTGTCAATCCGCCAGACCTCTCCTCAAACTTGATTAGAAGGAATGGCAAAATCGTGACGGTCTCTCTTTCCAGCCCCATACGTTATTAGGGTAACTTCTTTCCCCGAAAAATTGCCCGGTTCTTGCTCCCTCCTTCACTGTCATTATCCCGGTCGTGTGGTCTTTTTGTGGGAAAAAAAAGAATTGAAGCTCTGGAAGTCGGAATTAATAAGAGAGGAAGAGGTGGAATTCCTTATGAAATATCGGGGTTATTTCGGACTCATAGACGATCGAGGAACCTTGTTTACATTTTGAAAGGCAGTACCGTCTGTACGAAACAACGGTTCGCGGGTTAGCTGTTTGGATGCTCTCCTCAGAATGTGGAGCCTCAGAGCTCACGCAGGTAATGACACGACCCGTGACCCCTTTCCAAGTGTAATTTGGCGCGTAATGATCCCATTTCTAGTATTTTTCGTGCCTTCTCGGTCGAACGTGTATGTTTTCGTTCCACATGTTGCATAAAACAAATTATAGTTTCTCTTTGTGAGGGCGGATTCATTGATGGAAAAAATAACGTATAATCTAGGCCTTCTTACACCGTACCTACGATTCCAGATGTGAAGTCCGGAAAGTAATCACACTAATCATTAATCGGAAATGTGATTCCACCAATTATGAGGGAGTAATCAATTTCCAAACGGAGTGAAAACTAATTTCAAGGTAGTTCAGGTAATGTAAACTTTCTAACGAGAAATGAACTATTATCCTCACTGAAAACCACACAACCTGAAAATGACACTGCGAAACGATACTGCATACCTACAATAAGTAATTAATATGAATCCATTCGGTTCAGAAAGGCTCTAACGAGGTTTTACTCTTTACTTGGTTTGGCTTATACTATTATATGAACTTATATATCAGCCAATACCCTGTTTTGTGAATTCTGCAATTCCTTATTCTGCCACGAATTGAATCCGATTTCAAAGACACTCTTAACTTAATGTGAATTTGTTATCAACTTACAATGAATAAATTAAGCCATACTAGTAGACCCAAAATTGTTGATATGTAAATTTTTGAGAATTTTATCCTTGCAAATCCATTTTGTTTACCACCAGACGACATCTCTAACACTAAAAAAAAAGCTGAGAAAATCCATAAATGGTGCCAAAATGACAATAATATTAAAAGGTTGAGTTCGTCGACCATCAATCCGGGAGCATTCTCGGGGATAAAATTTCAAAAGTTAAAAATTCGAGGTTTTGGGGTAAATTACCGGTCAAAGTATGAGGCCATATAAGTACTTGAGTACTCGAGACCAGCGCACGAATCCTTATACGAATAAGGACCAAATCAGGACTCTGATTTGTTATATAAGCCTGGAATTGTTCTAAAAACCTGTTGGAATTTTCACGGAATGGCTAGAAAATTGTTGCCTGCAAATTCTTCCATTAAGTTAGGTATATTGCATGACTGGAATTATTTCTTAGTACATATACTGAAAATTCTTTCATTAAGTTAGGTATATTGCATGACTGGAATTATTTCTTAGTATACTGAAACCACCAGACGGATAAGAAGAAAAGCATTGCAATCGGTCGAAAAGTGATTTTTAAACATTCATTCCAGACAACAATGGTATTTTTGTAATATTTTGCTTCAATTTTGGGATCCCTCCAAAATCAAAATTTTCACTCGCATTTTTCGTTGAGCTTTTGGAGGCCAACGGGGGAGTAATGAATTCGGTCCACCTATCGGTCATTCTGTATGTCGTAAACGGACGAGGGGTTTCGGATTTCGAATTATTCAATTCAGTCGGTATAACTATACCGTTTGATCACTGTCAAGGTGGGACACGAGTAACAAAGCTCGCGTCACTGGGCCGGGATCCTCCAGGTAGGGCCTAACTCCCGTCTTTTTCTCTTTCCCCGTATGATTAAGAGGGGACATTCCTCGTGAGCGATGACTGGAGACCCGAAAAATCTTCTACGACATTCCCGCGGTTCCCAGAGGATTCAACGAGACATCAAGATCCAGTTTGTAGGGAACTGAGGGCTCGAGTTACTTGAGTCACTCGACGTTCGAGTATTATTCCGCCATATCCGTCCAGTGAGTCAACGATTTTCGAGCATATTCAGAATTTCCTTCTGCCGAGAGTATGAATAACGTTGAATTCCAGGAGAAAGTGAAGAAAAAAAGTTCCATTCATGCAGCATGAGTTGGTGAGCGAATTTTCAAAGAATAATTTTAACCGATTTTGTGGGTGATTCTTATAGCAAATTTCACGCTGATTCCGAATATACCATATGTCCCATTGTTTAGGATGGTATTTCACACCAAAAACCTCAAAAACGAACTCAGCCTTACCTACTTTTGATGTTATTGACATTTTAAAATTTTAATTTAAATATATATATACATATGGAAAAGTGTTAAATTTCAGGAATCGTTTTAAAATGGTCTGAAACGGATTTCCACGAAGAAAATTGTCAAAAGTTTGCATTACGAAAATTTTGAAGCCATTGCAATTACTTCATTTTCTTCGAAAATTCGTTAAAAGGCAGATTCAGAATACATCCGGTTGTTCAATGAAAATTAATTTTGTCCGGTTAATTTTAAAATATGTCTGTAGTTTTGACCTGATAAAACAACTGTGGCATGTCTGCACTACTTTCCTAACCCGCAGAAACTCATAAATGAATAATTTTGAAGACTGCAACGGTCATTTTAATTTTTTTTTTTGTCTGGGGACAATAAGGAATTTCAGAAACAATCGTTTCGAATTTCCAATGCCTGATAACGTATTTGTAACTTCATGGTGGATCTCAGTGTCCTGATAAGAGAAATAACCTATAAATCCATCATCAGTAGGTCCTACCTACAGCAAATAATGTAATATTGATATTAATTTACACTATGGATATGTTCCAAGTAAAGACGGTCCAGAATCAGGTCGAATATTTTATCAGCGCAGAGCCTGCACATATTCGACAAAGATTTGCGCAGAAGGTTCTACGCAGATAAAACATTTGACTTTACCCTTTACCACCGCTAGTTGGAACAACCCTATGTTTGTGTATATTATGTGTACATAAATATATAGGTTTGTTCCAATTAGCAGCGGTTGAAGTTCAGGTCAAATATTTTAGCTCCATATGCATTATAGCATAATACAGTACAGTATAGTACAGTAGGGTATAGTATATTATAGTGTGGTATAGCATAGTATGGTATAGTGTAGTATATAAAAGTACAGAATAGTAGTATATATTATACGTGGCTTGTCTCAAGACACCGCGTACGCTATCAAAAGTACGCTGAACCGCGACTTGGAACCGAGCCAGAAAAAGAAAAGAAATAAATATGAAGAAATAAAATTAAAATACGACCGTAAACAAAACGTAGAATAAAAATAAAAATCATAACATCGGAAGAACAAACGTCGGAAGCATCTCAAAAGCAGTGGATAAGAAATGTATCCCCGCCGAGGGAGTTAATTCGCGGATTTATTGGGAACTTTATCTTTTATCTACGTGTGTATCTTGTTTTTAGATGGTAAAAGATCCCTGTGTGAGGGTGTGTGTGTGTTAAGAGAGGGAATGGGCATTAAAAAATCTGGTTTTACCAGGTCGCGTGTGTGTGTGTGACCAGATGCTGTTTCACGGCAGAAATACTAGTTTCGAAGTTGACGCCCGAATTTCTTTCATTCCTCCAATTTCGACTCTCCCAGATTTTGAATGATTAGGCATCTACCTATTTTGATTTTTTGCATTTGTAGGGTTGAGAAATATGATCCGTTTTAATACTAGAAATAAATAAATTCATTCAAAATACACTGCCAAGGACATGGCACAGAAGCTTACTCTTGCCCTTCACAGTATGTCACCAATAAATTTTCAGAAAGCTAGACATGACTGGTTCGCTATGCACATGACCATAGAATGCTGGCCAACCAAAAATTGAAAAAATCGTTATTTTTGGGCAATACAAAATACGGGGGAAAAACATATTTAAACCCACCATTAACCGGCATGCTACGGCTAAAATTCGCCGGAAGAACAACGTTTCTCTAGTTCCCACGTTTAGACTTGATTGAAAATATGACATACATGCAATAACAGCGAAACAGGTCAATTAGGAACTGAGATAATATCGTAGTTTTGGGAAATTCACATTTGCGCATGCGCACACGCATACTAGTGGCCCGAAGGGTATATAATTACTAGGGAACTGTCTAGGGGCTACTCCGTACAAGCTCTGAGAATGTCTCCGCAATTAGTTGAGTAGTTTCAGAGTTATGGCCATGAAACATATTTCGAAATTGCGCATGCGCAGTAGGTATTACTGATATAATCGTGTCGAAATTAGAAGGTAATGGTAGTCCTCAATTACACACCGAATTCGAGCGAAATCGGTACCTATATTAGGAACGAAGAAATCTTAGTTTCAGGAAATTCACGTTTGCGCATGCGTACACACCACTAGTGGTCTGATGGCGATGAAATTCATAGGGGACCCTCTAGGGTCTAACTCGCGTGATCCCTGAAAATTTCACCGAAATTGGTAGAGTAGTTCCGTAGCTACGCCTATGACAACAAATTTCAAGTTTGCGCTTGAGCAGTAGCTATCACTGATCCAATCGTTACAAAATTCATAGGTGATTGTATTGAAGTCAGCCCCCACTGCCCTCCAAATTTTAGTGAAATAGTTAAATTACTAACTGATATACCGGGGTTTCGAGAAATTGACGTTTGCGCATGCGCTCACGCTACTAATAGTCCGATGGGATGCTAAGATCTCTTGTCTGGACAATTTATCATGTGAGACCCTCTCACCATTTTTCAAATTGGTATTTAATTCATCCCTCGATTTTGCGTTGAAATTGTTAAGGTAGCGATTCTATTATTGGCTCAAGAGAAGGATTTTTCAATATTGAATTTAAAATATTTACATTAGAGGTATAGAAACAATGGTTTTGTTCAAATTTTACGTGGGAATTTATTTGCCAATTTGTTTAATCAGAAACAAAAACCGAATTTGTATTAGAAAAATATCGGAAACTCAGGTGGTATTAATGCTTATTGACAATAATTCGAAATCGGAGCACAAAAATTCGTGACTTTAGGGATCCGCTGCTCTTGTATTAACTTATTCTAACATCATTTTATAGTTTTGAAAATTTATGAGGAATTTATTTATCATATTTTGTCACTTTTCGGCAGTGTTGACGTGTCGTTAAGTGGTCATTCTCGGACTACATAAACATCCCATGACTAAACCTTTCCACGGTATAAAGACTCATAAAAATATCAAGCGGAGGCCGTCAACCCAATGGGAGGTCGATTGTTTGAATCGAAAAAAATAAAAAAACGACCAGAAAGAACGTTAAGACAAAAAGGATGACCCTTGCTCGAATTAAAAGGATGATTTCGAATTCCAAGTACGCATTCTTAAGCCTCGAGAAAAAAAAAACATTGAAAAACATTGTAAAAATGAAGAAAAAATCGACTGAAAGAAAAGGTTTTGAAGACTGCCACCCACAAAATGTCTCGGAAACGCCACCTAGGGTCCTAAATGGGGGCTGTCAGTCGTACATAGGAGGCACTCCTTCAAACTACCTGGAGATTTATTGGGACCCCGCGGTGAGTCCCGACACTTTCTGGCTTGAGATGAGAATAGGTAGCAAAACCCACGACGCGTGAGGGCCTTCTCGAAAATTGAAATAAAATAGGTAGTCGTTTGAAAAGGTGGAAAAAGATAGGAAGAGAGAGAGAGAGAGAGAGTGAGAGAAGAGGGAGAGAGAGATGAAACTCAAGAGTTGAGGTAGCCAGTCTTACGAAGTCTTTCAAAACAGATCTACCGTTTAATGAGCTTTTTGTCGTTGAGGTCTGATAATTGTTATTGTTATTACATATAAAGGGTGATCTGCTCGTAGATGCGAAAATTTTTTTGGGTAAAACTACATCAAAAATGGAGTGAAAT
>JAEMON010000014.1:366435-376576 GCA_030264115.1 Lygus lineolaris
CCCTTCTCCTCAAACTCTCCATCCCCCACTTGTCCAACCCCCGCAACACTATCTATAAATATTAATAAATCCCAGCGTCGATCTAGAACATTTCCGTTCGAATAAATGTCAAAATGGAGACTGAGTACATCGATATACATAATATTTTTCATTGCTATTCATTTGTTTCTTATCTACTCAATGAGCGTTTCCCATGGGTCTGATGTTGGTGTTTTAGCGAATTTTTGAAGAAAATAAAGCTATTGCAATGGCTTCAAAATTTTAGTGATGCAAACTTTTTTAAATTATGTTCATGGAAATCCGTTCCAGACCATTCTAAAACGATTCGTGAGATTTAACACTTTTACATGTACATAGGTACATATTTATATAGGTATTTATATAGGTATGTGTCATTCCAGACAATATCTGACCCTGGAATCTATCTAAAAATCCAAGAAAATTCGCTCATCAACCCATGCTACATGACTGGTTATCCCCTGAATCGTCTTTATGTTGATAACTGATGGGAAAAATAAATTTGTTTGAAAAATAAAATTGCGAAATTTAGAATTTTTCCTTGGTTTCCGAGAGCTACCTCCGTTTCACTAGTGACCTCTCACTCTTACTATAACATTATCACTACTTAGGACCCATAAGTTTAAAATACGGATAACCTCCCCCCTACCCCCTCCCCTAACCATTTTAGCGTTGCACAGTTTTTTCGATTTTTCTCGAACAATTTCCAACGGATTTTGATGCAATTGGCGGCATTCTTCCTATTTTTCCATTTCCTACGGAGTCTATGTGCCTTTATTCCAGTTTGACTTTTAAAAAAGGACGTGATAAATTCAAAATTAAGAACTTAGAATTATACATAGATGCTCTCCCTAGAGAATTGAACGACAAGAAGAATGGCGCAAACCGCATCAAAATCGGACGAAAATTGGCTGAGAAAAATGTGGAAAACAGAATTACACGGGTCTTTGGCACCTTAACTATATATCCTACTATACTATTACTACTATAATACTAGTATATGATGCAGGGTTGTCGAGGTTCGGTCATAGAGGAGAATTTTTTCCCAACGTTTCGGTAGTTTATTCCACCATTTTCAAGGGAGAGTTGATCATTTGAC
Organism: Lygus lineolaris; assembly: GCA_030264115.1. Classification (NCBI taxonomy): domain Eukaryota; kingdom Metazoa; phylum Arthropoda; class Insecta; order Hemiptera; family Miridae; genus Lygus; species Lygus lineolaris. The sequence goes on from JAEMON010000014.1 coordinate 367,553, forward strand.
GGAGTGACATGAATATGGTGGACGTAGGTCCGTGCACTGTTAAGTCTGAGCTTCAACTCAGAGTTGATTCAAATTTTATTCATTTACTTAGTATACATTTTAAAATTATATTCACTGATTTTTCATTTATTCGGGTAAGTAAACGAGTTTAATCCGGTGATATCGATCATTTCTGCATCACCTTGAGTAGAAATTTTCAAAGCATGGGTTGCCATTGGAGCATCCACCTAGAAACTTCCAGTGAATGTCAGGCGGTCGATGGTCCTCTATGAATTGTATTTCTCCGGGATAAAATAGCCTCGGAGCAAACGTTTGTATGGCCTAATGGTCCGATTTCGATCAAATTTGGACGACATTATGTTGACGACTGACCGCAAGACCATTTGAAGAAAGAAAATCGAACTGTTCGTAACTCATTACTTATTGTAATAGGTGTGACTATTTCGATTCATTTCATCATAATATTATTATAATGCTCGTTTTGACCTCAGATTTGGAATCAGCGCCCTCGAAAAAACCCTTTATAAGATAACCGTTTTTTGTTGAAACTCGACGATGCGTTATCATTCGGTGCATCACAAAACTCAGTTCACCAGACCTTAGTCAAAGTGGGCGTGTCACCCTTCGAGTGGTCTTATTCACATCTCAAAAATCTGTCAATTAAGTCAAAACGGACCATTTTGCCCTGACTCACCCTTTACCTACAATGCTACCCTTTTCTACCTTGTTCTCTGAAGGCTCCTTAAGAAGGGGGCGAAGTGTGAACAAACCACTTGAAAAGTGGAGGCCCGTGCCCCATTTTTTTCCTCCTCGAAAGGAAAGAATAACGTTTGGAAGTCGTCATAACGAGATACTCAACACTCAAGGGTCACAGTTTGCACCTTTCCAAGTGAGGCACTTTTGTTGTAAAATAATAAACTCGAGGGTATTTTTAAATGTTTGGGGGGGACAGACATCCTGAAATAACATAGCACAAAGTGGTTCTCAGTTCTGTTGTGGAAATGAAAGAGCACTGGAATAGGAGGAGGCGAGGAGGTTCCCTATGATGAGTAACAATTTGCATTTTTCAGGCAAAGTGATGTTTAGCGATTTTGAAATCTGAAATCTGATATGTAGTTTCACTTTCAACAATACTCTAAATGTGAAGGCCTAAGTATTCATCCTTTCTTTTGATATCGTTGACATTTTGGCTCCGCATCGGATTATTATCTAGAAGAAGGACATGCATCGTACAGGCTACACATATGTTACACTGATAGGACAAAATCACATGAATATATACAGGATTCGATCGGCCAGTTGCCTCTGCACCCTTGGTGAACGGTAAAGGCTAGTTGCAGATCAAGGGTTTGAGACTCACCGAGCGATGGGAGGAGTAGGAGAGTTGCAAATGGAGTGCGGGTAGGCCAGTTACAAACCAAGGGTTACATCTGGCCTACCGGAGGAGTACGCCAGTTGCAGTAGACAAGATGCAAAAGATGAGCAGTAGACCAGTTGAAAGATAGTGCGGGTAAGCCAGTTGCAAATCTAGGGTTATGACTGGCCTACCGAAGGAGTATGCCAATTGCAGTAGGCCAGATGCCAAGTTTCCATTCGATTCAGAACACCCTAAAATTACTTTTGTATAGGAGATAATTTTCAAAAATTCGTCTTTCCAAAACTTGGTTAGTAAGTTGCTGCGTTGGCCAGTTGAAAAGAGTGCGGGTAGGCCAGTCACAAATCAAGGGTTGCGACTGGCCTTCTGGAGGAGTGAACAGTAAGTTGCAGTGTAGGCCAGTTGCAAAAAATGAGCAGCAGGCCAGCTGCAAAACATAAACATTTGGCTAGTTGCAAAGGATGAGCAGTAGGCCAGTTGAAAAGAGTGCGGGTAGGCCAGTCACAAATCAAGTTTTGCGACTGGCCTTTCGGAGGAGTAAACAGTTGCAGTGTAGGCCAGTTGCGAAAGATGAGCAGCAGGCCAGCTGCAAAAGAGGAGCAGTTGGTCAGTTGCAAAGGATGAGCTGTAGGCCAGTCACAAATCAAAGGTTGCAACCGGCCTACGGGAGGAGTGACCAGTGAGATGCAGTGCAGAGTAGTAGCCAAGTAAAATACCATAAAATGGATTCCCATACAGATAATTTACAAAAATTCGCCTTTCCAAAACTTGTCCAGAAAGTTCCAGTGTAGGCCATTTGCAAAATATGATCAGTCGGGCCGTAGTGTCCAAGCTCGCTAGGGCGTGTGATGTTTACATCCCCATTGGGATGAAAGATCGCAAGGTCCCTGGTTCACGTCCCGGACGGGCATCGATACGATTCTTAAAACGTTTTCATGTGCTTATCCGACCAACTTTATCGCTCTTCACCTCTGATCTAATCACGTGAAACCTATCATGGGGACTACATACCAATGTTGAGCTGATGATATGTATGAAAAACAATTAAATTTATAATCGATGATCGATTTATTTCGATTCATCCCACCCTAAGTAAAATGAATTCTCATTGATAGGGATAATTTACAAAAATTTGCTTTCCCAATTTTTTATAATTTCTTTTTTTGTGAAACGTGGATTATTAAAATGGATCTCCACGAAATATTCTCAAATTCGCTTGCTTAACTCTTTGGACACATTACATTGCTTCATCCTCCTCAAATTCTATAATTTATTACCATCTATGATGTACACCAAGAATGGTATTACCATGTTGATTATATGGTGCTTCAAAAAAAGAGTCCCTTTGTATCAAAATGGGTAGGCAATTTGGATCTCCCCCGACATAACTCAATTTGAAACCAATCGCTTTTGAAACCGAACACCTCCGCTTTTAAAAGGGGTTTCATGGGAGAACTATGAAATGAAAACAGTTGAAAAGCAGTGGCAACAATAAGACCGGTAATAAAACGACAAAAGACGAGCTCCACCCTCCGCATTATCGCTGCTAACCAGTTTTAAAATATGTTACTGCCCTCCTCCCTCGCTACCTCACTGCCCACCCCATTTGGCGACCCGGAAGGGTTGAGAAACGTTTTCAGAACTTCCGCGAGTCAATCAGAGGGTGAGAACTAGATGGCTGGGCGTGGTGTCGTATCGTAACTAATGTTTCATTCTTCTAGCTTGTTTGTAACTTGAAGGAAACGGGGTAGGATTTCATTAAGGTCCCTCTTCAAAAAAACGGGGGGTGGACCATTAATGGGGCATAAGGTACAAATCGTTAGGGTTGTCGTACTTCATTATCGTACTTCAGACGTCCAGCATTTAATGGGACAGTCTCCTTTTTTCAGAACTTGATCCCGTTTATTTTGTATCGACATAAATATGTCCCATATTGATCAGGACGCCAATCACAAAAAAATTCGGCCCCATTGGGGAATGATCATCAATTTTTTTTATTTGTTTTTCCGAAAGGTAATGGCTTACAACAGGGCTTCCCAAACTGTGGTCAGCGGCCCCCCTGGGGGTCCGGCGACCCTAACTAGGGGGTCAATACAATTAAAAACTCAAAAATACATTTTACTGCAAATGAAACAAAAAAATAACGGTAAATACTGAAAACAAAAGTTGACGGGTAAAATAGTGTGGAGGGCGGGCGGGAATAGGATGGTCTGTCGGTCGCTTTCCCAGAAATTTCGTCTGGTTGAGCCAGAAAAGAGTAGGATAGAGGCATGTGACGTCAGAATTATTTGGGCACTAAGCCCCCCCCCCCCCCCCCCCCCCTCCACAGGTGGGAGGGGGGTTGGTGACGTCATCATTAACTTCAAGACTTTTGTATTCTAATAGGATTACCCTTCATGTTGCACCATTTCGGAAAGCTCTCGCTAAGATCTATCATTTGGAAAAGGAAAAAAAACTATGCGCACACCCCATTTGCTGAATTTATCACCGATACACGATGGTGAAAACCATCCATGGTTTTCCATCATCGATGGTGTGTTTCGATGGTGACCAACGATGGTTATTGAACGATGCTCAACCCTAAAACGGACCCTCGCAGGTAGGTGCATTTTACACCTGTTCAGACGCATCAACGTCGACGGCTGCATTTCTCCGCTCAGGGTTGAAAAGGGGGTGCGTTCTCTCAATAAAAATCCAGATTTTATTAGGGGTGTCCCATGACGGTTTTTAGTACCGACGGTGGACGTTCCGCTCATCAACTACTCAACCCTCGAAAATCGGGGGTGCGACAGACTCTGCGGTCAAAACCAAAGTTCTGGCGCCGTAAGATTTGTTTTCAACCTTTCAGGCGCCGATCTTTCTGTATTCGTTTTGAAAGCGATCCCAATGGAAGCGATTCCGCAGTGTTTGAAGCGGTTTCAATGGAATCAGAAATTCCTTTTTCTCATTCTTGTATAGTGAAATAGTTTGCACAGCTTGGTGAGATTCACCGCAGGATCACCAGAAATGAAATAATATTTATATGTAGGTATAAACAGATAATAAATAGGTATAATGAACCGTTAAGTAAAAATTTCGCTTCGCTCTTGACATATTTTTGGTGTTTATATATTGAACTTTGCTTTTGTACCATGACTTTTGTAGATGAGCACTCTATTTTAAATGAAGATTTACCTTCGTCTTTCCATATCAAGTGAGTGGAGGTGATGAAAACGAAAGTACCAAGTCCTGAAACGCTTCTCGCAAACCCCTTTCTCCCTAAAGCTGCCCAAGTGCTCGTTGAAACTTTGAAAAACCTGCTTGGTCAGGCCCTTCGTCTGCCCTTCACACCCTCCGGAGCTTCCCAGAGCTCCGAGCAGCCTTCAAGAGAAGACAATGCGAGCCCATAAAGGCTCACCAAAGGGCCGAATACGCGAGCTGTCCTATCTTCATCTCCCTTCATCCTTGTTTCCAAGTGTCCCTTTGGCACTTAGGCCCTTCGAAAAGAGTTCTTTTTCCTCCTTCTCCCGTGATCCCTTAAGAGAGGGGTCCCATTATGTTTGTAGTTTCCATCTCCCTAAAACCCGACGCCTTTTTCTTTTACGAGGGCGGTTTTTTTTAACTCTTCGAAGCGCCTTTCTGAATAACTTCATCTCATTGGAAAGTGAAATGAGGGAGGAAATCCACTGGGGACCATAAAACTTCACATAAACGTAGGTGACTCTAAGAAAACATGATGTGAGTGTCTAAGATACCAAGTAGCAATGTCATAACCAGCAGCTCAAAGTGGCTCGAAAAATAGGGCTTTTCAGGACACGTAGTATGGTCTCCTCAATTCTATAATGGGAAATTTCGTGCTGATCCCGAGTTTACCATGTACAGGGTGTCTCAACTAATGATCCCCTCAGTTTAACTTTCTTAACCCATAGCGCGACACGTGGGTATCAGGTATACCTACCCAAAGAAATGATTCATAATTTTGTGTTGGAAGCCCTTGCATCCTCATTCACCAGGTGATAACTGTGTGTTTTCACATCAGTTTGTCCTTGAATGAGATCACTGGTAGGTAATGCTGGGCAAACCTCCAAACAACGTTATAAACCCAATTACAGCTCCAAAAGCATGAAAGTTGGCTGTGTTCTGTGAGTATCTGGTACCCAACTTGTCACAAAGTCGTCATAAAATCAGCCCCAAATACATGAATTTCTGTTATAATCAAACAATCAATATTTTCTTTGCCGTCACAAAACAATTGCATGACAATGGTCAGGTACATAGGTAACAGTTACATAATATATATTTAGATAATTATTATATAAATAAAAACTACTGAGTGGATATCTAGTATACCCAACGTGTCACAAGGTCGTCATATACCCACGTTTCACGACATTGCCAACAATTCTCGTGTTGCGCTATGGGATACAAAGCCCTTTAGAGAAAAAATCAGATCATAACTCCCCTTACTTTTTTGCGTAGAATTCGGATGTCACATTTTTGCGCGCCACAGTGGCGCGTTTGAAGTACTATTTTTCCCCCCTTTTTTTCAAATGGAAACCGCCTTATATATTGCAGATTCGGATTTTACGCGAAATTTAAAGAAAAAAAGGCCCCTCATCCGAAATTTTTTAGTGCAAAAATCGGGTCAAATGAAGGTACCTACCTAGGACCTACATTAAAATCAAGAAATCGAGTTGTTTGGGTGAAGTAAACTATAAAGTATGATACATGATTTTAATGTGTTTTTTTGCGTTAAAATACGTAGTGATATTATATTCTTGATTTGTTAAGAAAACTAAGCAGCCCAAAAGTTGCATGCAAATTTGGAATCGAGAGATCAACATTACCACGTTATTCAGAGAGAAAAAACATCAAAATCATGTATCGCACGATTCTAAAACGATTCCTGGATTTTAACATTTTTTATATTTATGTATATTATGTAGTTATGCATTTAAGTGTCATTCCAGACTATATCTGAGCCTGGAAAGAATTTAAAAAACCAGAAAAAAAACTCGGCGCTCCGCGCCTCGGCAGAGGGCCAGCCCCCTGCACCCCTACTGGCTAAAATTAAAAAAAAAAAAGATTTAGGTATTCAGCTGATCTGTGAGCTCAATATTGGACTCAGCTGATCTGAGCTCAATTTTGACTCAGCTGATCTGGGAGCTCAATTTAGGACTCAGCTGATCTGTGCGCTCAATTTTGACTCAGCTGATCTCGTAGCTCAATTTTTACTCAGCTGATCTGGGAGCTGAGACACAGCAAGATTTCGTGACTCGATTTCGTTCCCGAGAAACGTAACACTTTTTGTCAGTTAGATCAAGGCATGGCAGGCATGTTCCATGCTAAAAGTCAATAATAACAAAAGAAAGGCTGAGTTCGTTGGCCAGAATTTTTGGAGTTCTCCAAGCTGTCAAATTTAGAAAAATAAGGTCAAAAAACGTGTTTTATGAAGTTTTTGGTGTGAATTACCATCTCAAACATAATAACATAACTATTTATTAAGGTATATTCATAATCAGAGCAAAATTCCCTATAAGACTTCTTTGGAAATGCGGTCATTAACTCATGCTGCATGAATGGAACTTTTGAGGTTTCGCCCCACTGTGCGACGCACAGTGTGCGTTGTTGTATTTTGGCTACTGGTTCGCAACCATTTTGTTATTGTTACCCATAAAACCAAAAGCTAACTCCTCCCCCTCGGATCGAGTTGTAAAAGCCACCCTTGGGAGTAGTATGCACGAAGCATCCCTGTGTGTTGATGGTTATCTCGAAATACCCGTTCGTCCGAAATCGATTTGCGAGGGGGACGAATTTTATTGTCCCATTTATACATAAATGGCTTATTGATCTGGGGTGAACTCAAAAGCGCTATCCGCAGAATCGAGGGCGTTTCTTTGAAAAATGTTGTTCCCATCACATCCAAGATGTGTAAAGTGTAGAATAATAAATTGAATCAGGTACACAAAAATATTATTTTTATTGCATAATTTAAAATGATAGGTATTTCGAAAAGTAGAAGATGAGACTCACGTTCCACCTAATCAAAGTTCAAGAGACTAAAAAAATAGACACAGGCTCCATTGATGGAATTTTTTGAAAAATCCTAGTGGAGTGGTCATGACGTCAAGAGACACCGCCTCACCAATTTCGCCATGTACATTGCACAGTCCATCTGTACTCCAGTCCTAGGCTATCGACGACGACGAGACAAAGGGAGACGCTTAAAGAAAACCTTTTGGAGCCATTTTATTGGTTACAGTTGGACAGTTGGTACATGTTTCGGCGGTTCTCTGCCGCCTTCCTCAGCCTTAAAGAAAATAATTTTTATATGTTTTTAAATTTAGGTAATATCTAAAAATATATAGGTTTCAGATTTGTCATTAAGTGGTAAGTATGTACATAAATCATTATGTTTGTCAATATTTACTGATTTATATAAATCATATATAGTCCATTATCAAAAATACCTTAATTAAGTTGTGTGATGGGGCTCATCGCATTCATCCATAAGTCTACATTATAAGCCTGTACAAGAAATCCTTGCATCATGATTCCACCATAGTTGTTTAGCTAAAATTGTAAAAATGTAAAGTTTTTTTTATATAATTTGATGTTATATAGGTTTAATAAGATTGTTAAATAAATGATGAAATATGGTTATTTGTCTTGTTATTTTACCTTTGTTGCAAATTGTATTATTTATGTCCCACTCTTCCCTTGCTTCAGTTTTGCTAGTCATTTCCTTATTTGGGCTTGAGAAACTCGCATTAATGTTGTTTCTGCAATAAAGGAGGTAGGTATAAGTAGTTATGGGGAGAGAAAATTGTTTTTGGTTTTGGAACCTTCTAAGTTTTTAACTTACTGAGATTGATGTTGGTACTGTCCCACTAGTCAATCTGAAGCTGGTTCTACCATATATTGCTGCACTTTGATTAATCATAATATATTTGCCTATATATTTTTAGATATTACCTAATTTTAAAAACATATAAAAATTATTTTCTTTAAGGCTGAGGAAGGCGGCAGAGAACCGCCGAAACATGTACCAACTGTCCAACTGTAACCAATAAAATGGCTCCAAAAAGTATATTTCCTGCACGGAAAATGGTTTCACCATCCCAACAACACAATATTAAAGAAAACCGCATGAGTGGGGGGAGTGTTAAAAATTCAATAATATTGGTTGGTTTTGCCCATTTTAACATGGAACATGCTTTAGCCTTGACCTAACTGGCAAAAAGTGTTACGTGTTTCGGGAACGAAATCGAATCACGAAATTTTGCTTTGTCTCAGCTCCCAGATCAGCTGAGTCACAATTGAGCTCCGGGATCAGCTGAGTCCAAAATTAAGCTCTCAGATCAGCTGAGTCCAATATTGAGCTCACAGATCAATAAAAAGAAAACGGAGTTAAATACAAAAAACGTTGTCTATTTCCACGAAAATAATGAGTTGCAAAGTTACTTTAGTTCCTCCAATGTTTAGCAATGCGGCTCAAGGTGAAAAGGCACAGAGCCCCGAGTCTTTTTTCCGAATGTTTGTGTTAAACGATTCTTATAGGAAACGTTGCTCTGATTTCGAATAGGTAGGATCCGAGTAGGTGGGTACATCCCAAGTTCCTATACCTGCCTAAATAATAGCTCCTCAAATCTCAAAAAAATATAAAAAAC